>JASANE010029713.1:0-112894 GCA_030248225.1 Trileptium ribeirensis
GCAAGTAAAGAATAGCTGTGTCCGGGCAGAGGCGGTAGTGATGGGCTTCTAGTTTGAGAGCAGTAGCTGCCTTCTCGTCAGCTGGTGGTTGTCGGGTATGCAAGTACCACCATATGGGTCCAAATTGTTTGTCTCTACGTTGAATGTAGGGTATGTAGTTGAGAAGATTTCTCCCCTCATATTGTTGAAAGTGTGGTAAGTATATGTGTTCACCAGTGTCATAGACCTGTTCAGGGCGTTGTAGTCGCACTCGAGGTCCGCATGCATAGGCGACCTTAATTAAAGTATCGAATTCCTCGACCTCTGGTAAACCACCATACCTTTTTCTAGCAGTCGTCGGTAGAGTCTGGGGTCTAGTGGGGTCGGGGGTACCAGCGGTGGCACGGGTTGAGCTTTCGCTTGCCGCGCCAGGAGCGGGCGGTGTCGGAGCAATCGGGGGTTCTTGTGGCGGCGTAGGTCGTACAAGTGGATCGGGAGCTGGTGAAGGTCCAGGGGCTGAGTCACGCACAGGTTCTTGCGTTGGGACTGGTTCAGTCGGCGGTCCGGGAGCGGTCGAGCGCTTCCAGGGCATCTCGACTGCTTCAGGCCATGGGTCGTCGATGTCTCCACAGAAAAGAAACGAGTCGGGTCCGGTAAGGGATCATATCCGGGTCCTCCGAACATGCGATAAAAGCGTTCCCTAACGTACTCGGGAGGGAGGTTAACGGGAGCGTCCGGGGGAAGTCCCATTAGCTGTCGCGTAAGTCGTTTCCAGACTTCTTCGGTGGGAAACCTCCGCGGCGGTTTGGCAGGAGCTTTTCCCTTGCCATAGTCCTGTCCTTTCACGGCTACAGCAACCATTCGAGTATAATCCTGTTCGTCGTGTTCAGCTTCGTCCGCCGAATCGGAGAAGTCCACGTCGTGTCGGGGATCGCGAGAAAGTCCGTCGGCATTGGCGTTGGCCGTACCAGGTCGGTATTCGATGTTGAATCCACCGAATTCCATGAGTAACTCATTTCGCCATTGGGCTAGGCGCGAATTTCTCGGTGGTCTTTCAAATAATGCCTTGAGTGGCTTATGGTCAGTCTCGACATGGAATTCATGTCCAAGCAAGTAATGCCTAAAATGTAGAGCGGCCCATCTAATAGCAAGGGCTTCAGTCTCAATAGCGGGGTAACGGCGTTGATAGTCCACTAGGGATTTGCTAGCGTAAGCGATAGGTAACGTCCCTTTATCGGTCTTTTGCGAAAGCACGGCTCCTAAAGCGTTTCCTGAAGCGTCTGTTTGTAGTATGAAGGGTTTAGAAAAGTCCGGGTAGATGAGTAGTGGTTCTTGTACTAGGGCTTTGCGTAGCTTTCCGAATGCTTCCTCGCATTGCGGTGTCCATTTAAATTCGTTGTCCTTACGTCGGAGAGCATTGAGTGGTTCGCAGATTTCGGAATAGTGTGGGATGAATTTGTGGTAATAACCTACAAGTCCTAAGAAGCTCTGTAACTGCTTAAGTGTTTCAGGTCTTTTGTAGTTATCGATGGCGGCGGTTTTCTCGGGGTCGGGTTTAACTCCTTCGGAGCTAATAATATGTCCGAGGTATTTTAATTGTTTCTGTCCGAATTGGCATTTGGAGGGCTTTAATTTGAGATTAGCCTTACGAAATCTATCAAAGACTGTGATGAGATCCGCTAAGTGTTGTTCGAATGTGGGTGAGAAAACTAGTATGTCGTCGATGTAGATGAGGCATCGTTCCCATTCTAAACATTTTAAAATAATTGACATACACCTTTGGAAGGCGCCTGGAGAAGAATTCAAGCCAAAGGGTAAGACATTGTATTCATACTGTCCATGGACAGTCACAAATGAGGTCTTTTCCTTAGTTTCAGGGTCTAATTCTAGTTGCCAAAATCCTTTGTTTAGATCCAGGCTTGACATGAATTTTGTGTTTCGCAAGCAGCCTAATATGTCGTCTATGCGGGGCAATGGGTACAAGTCGCGTTCGGCGACCACGTTGAGCTTACGAAAGTCAACGCACAAGCGTAAAGTGCCGTCACTCTTGGTGACGTACACGATGGGGGAACCCCAAGGTGAGTCCGATGGTGTTATAAGGCCTGATTCCACCATGTTGTTTAGTTCTTCCCTCAAAGGTTCACGGAGAGAATGTGCCAAGCGATATGGCACTTGTTTTATGGGTTTCGCATCCCCGGTAATTATCCTATGCTGGTGTACACCACACCTACCTAGGTCGAATGGGTGCACACTGAATATGTCTGCGTTTTCGGAGAAGGTTGTTTTCAGTTGTTTCAGTTCATATGGGTTAAGGGTGGTTTGTCCGAAATCGATTTTGCTTAATACCTATATGGATCGTTCCGTGTCGATGACCTTCTTTTGGTCGTTAATGACCTGTACTACATTATCGCGAGTAACCCCTATACGGTTGCACTGTTTGGTGTGTTGGGGAGGTCCGAGTTGAAGTAGTCGCTTATTACTATCGTATAAGAGCTCAACCTCATTGTCGTCAAGCATCTCGATATGTCCTATTGTTTGTCCTGCGTGTATGGCAGCCGGTACGTTTCCAAAGTTCATCATCGCTACTGGAATCATGCGTTGACCAGTGAGTACTAGGGCATGTGCGATGGCGATGTCCCTAATGAAAGGGTCCGGTACAAATAGTGCTTGGCCAGTGGGCGGTTGAGTAATCTCGGGGATCGCATTGATGAATAGTTCTGTATTCGGCGGTATCTGTGTGTATTTCCGGGATACTACGTTAATGACCGGCGGTCGATAGTCACCCTGATCAGCAAAAGGTGCGGAACAGTTCTCCGTCCCATTTGATAAATCCAAACATCGGTCCTTGAAATTTATGGCTACGTACGGTAGTAAAGCCATAAAGTCGGTACCCAAGATACACTCGTAGGGTGTATCGGTGGTCACTTGGAACTCGCATGGGGTGCTCAGCGAGCCTATGGTAATTGGTGCTTTCACTACTCCGCTAATTGTCAGTTCCTGTTGAGTAGCTGATACTATGCGGGTAGTGTTGGTGTCTCTGGGTACTAAACCTAAACGGGCTGCTAGGGCTTGGGACATGATTGAGACGTCGGCTCCTGTGTCTACAAGTGTCGTGACGGGAGTACCGAGTATGGTCGCGTTAATGAGTAGTGGAGTGTTACCTGCATTCATAGTGTTTAATTGTCTGGTGAATACACCTTGTCGAGGTCCACGGCGTAAGTCACGGGTAGAAGCAGCGAATAATTCGTCGTCTTCACTGAATACAAGTTCTTCTTCGGACGAAGCGCGGGTTGTCAATAGTCTGTTAGAGCGACGCGGGGTTCGATTGGACGCAACGGACACGCGCGGCGTTCCCGAAGGTACAATCGAAACCTCGGTCGGCGAAACTCGGGGTGTGGTCTCCTCCTCAGGTGGTGCGCTAGGGCCTCTTTTGTCGGCTCTAATCCATCTAATTGCTCTTCGGGGTTTTCCGTCGGTTTTGATCAGTCTCCCGCGGCATGGTAGCCATCGGGGTAGGTAGTATGCGTACTTGGGAGAGACCTTGCACTTTGTCGTGCAGTACACCAGACTAATTACGCTGACTATGATGGTAATTATGAAGTAAGGCGAAAGTCCGGTATATTCTAAAGCAGGGAAGTTAACTAGCTTTTGCACCTGTTCCTTGGCTATCTGAGCTACCTGTAAGTTTGTCGCCTTAGCGTCGTCGAGTGAACTCCAGGTTAAGGGTCTTAATTTGAGGCCGGAGAGCCGGTCAATCGTAATGTTAGGTCCGAACTTGATCGTAATTTCTTCTGGCTTTAGCATGTTGTTAGAACAATCGATCCTACGACCAACTGTGTATAGTTTTCGTGCGGAAACCATAAGATTCCATTGGGTGGAACCTTAACAGCCTTACCTAAGGTTACATGCTCTAGCTGTCTACGGTTAGTCAGTATAACTTCGGGTTCGCTGGTCCTAATCAGAACACCTTGAATAGTGGTGTGTACGGCTGTATCATTAGCGAGCGGGCCGATTAGAGTGCGGTTGCTGCATGCGTTTTTGGTGGATTCTGGCACAAATTCGCCTGCGATAATCCACTCCAAGCAGTTTGTACTGTGGTCGGTTAGTAACGCGTGGGGTGCACAAAAAGCAATTCCGGGTCTGTGTTTACATGCTCCTAGATTCAAAGATTCAAAGCCAGCGTGCCCTAATCTGGCGGCATGCTGCGGTAGCGGTAGTCTCAGCTGCGTTAGCGTGTCGGGAGCATTCCAACCTGTGTTGTAGACCCGAAAATAAGGTCGAACATCACTGCGTTTAGGCAAGGGTAACTGCAGAATAAAGCCAAAGCGAAATCCCGTTAAATCTACACTTACGGGCATCACTCGACCAAACTGATACGCTAAACTGGTTCTCGCATCAGGATTTTTTTTAGAAATGCGGGGATCCATGGCAAATAGTCGTCGTAGCATGACGACATCGATAACAGCAGGGGAGAGTTCGCCTGTTAACATAGATTCCATGATGGCCTGTACCGACGAGCGCATGTTCCCTCGAAGTATGTGGTCGATCAACTGATGGTGCACGTGTGTGACCTCTTTCTGGTCAGCACATCGGACCTGTTCAATCATGGAGACTACTTCCTGCATGCTGTGGTGTAGAAATGCGTAAATGTCCTCATTAGCGCGGGTTAATTGCTTTATAGCCTTGGTGTTTCGAAAAGAGACGTCATTCGTCTCGCGCATGAATTTTTCGAGAACTGTCACTTGCTGGCGTACGTTATTAATGTGAACGCCGTTAGCGAAGGCCATTCCTAAACCTAGAAAACCAGAGACAGCACCTGCAGCGGCGGCTATTAGACTTGCAAACGTTTTTCTCGGCGGTTAGTAAGGTCACATAGATGTTCGTTCTCTACGCAGAAGGAATGCACAAGCAGCGAGTAATAATTTGTATCTAATATGCCATGATATGCATCGTCCAGTTCGCGTTCTAGTGCGCTCAAGGTTGTGTGCAGCTGCGGGTACTCAGTACAGTTCGCTTTCCTGCAGCAATCGGCTCGGCAGGAACCGTTAACCTCATACGGTGGACAGACATTGCTTACGTAGGGGTCTGACTTGCGTTCCCAATCCCTCAATGATAGCTGCAACACTACTGGCAAATGCGTGGTCTGATCGGAGGTGATGACCAAACCCTGCGGTTCGACAACAACATCTACTTGGCGATTTACAAACGCACCTAATCGCGAGATTGCATCGCTGAAAGGCGAGAGCGTGGCGTGCGTAGAGCTTAGCGTCGAAAGCCAAAGTAACAGTAAGATAGTGCAAACTTTCCGCATACCTGTATTCTGACCTGGACCATTATTTAAACCCGGTGAAGAGGGTCGGGCCATCTTTCGGGGAGGCTCCGATTCGCCCTCACTGCCCACTACTTGCTCGTCAGTTCCACTCGGGGTTTCCCTATCAGCTGGTCGGGCATCCTGTACCATTGCTTCATTCCGCTCATCGAGGTCCTCCTCGGACGAGCTCAAACAGTCGGCCATCGCTAAGGCCAGCTGCTCGTCCAAGTCTTGAGCAGAGCTACTGCTACTGCTGCGTCGGAGTGACCACGGTTCTGAGATCAGGTAGTCTACTTCTACGTGCTCACCTATTGTCATACCGCACTCGATTTGCAGCAAATTAACGCTAGCAGGACGTCTCAGAAGTCTTAAACGCGCGCACAAAAGCACTAGGCGATCCCGTCTATGGGATTCGTCGGTAAATTCCATGTTATTCATTGCGTACCGAACGAAAGTAGTTATTGAGACTCCTTCACTATCCTGATTCCTATAGATAAATTCCAACAGCTGAGGTGCTTCGCTCAGCATCTCATGCAAGTCGATGTTGGCAGCACGGGAGAGCCGTTGCATTCGGGGCGTCTGAATACCAAGATAATAACGCCAGTTAGGTATTATATACCCGTCAATACGGATCGAAGCGCAAGTAGTGCTTAAAGTGCCTTGGTAGTTCCACTTTCCGTAGTGTCCGACAAAATAACAGCACGGATCAACACTCGATGTTGGTTGACTATGATTCCTCCCACACTCTCGGCACATTGGGTGCTTGCTCAGCTCTGCCTCAAATTCCTTCTCCATGACTTGCTGGAGCGTGTGGCCATTCACGCATTGACCCAACAATTCCATGAGGAGTTCCAACGAAGCGAGAGCCACTGGATCAAGGTACAATCCAGTTACACGGTGATCTATAGGGGAGGCCATACCTAGAATGCTGCTCAACATGGCAGAATCTCGTTGGAGAGCTGCGTCCTCACTACATTCGAAACGAACGTCGAACAGCCTACTCAGGTTGTTCAGTTGCTCCATGGCTAATACAACTCTCCTGTAGAAAAGAGCCTGGGGTTGCAATATCACAGACTGTCCGAAGTCAGCGTTTACCTCACCTGCTCTAAAGTTAATCGGAATGAGACATTCAGCCACGAAAGGGTCCGAGTTCTCAGCTACTCCGATACGCGGGTATTGATAATTCGAGGTCTCGGCATGATCAGTAGAGATAGCAAGCAATGTGTCCGGTCCCACAATACGGTTCCGCTCGTTCACCGTCAGTGAGCGAATAAGTCCTCGTTCGATCGGAAGGTCGTTAGTAAGATAAAGTCCATACATACTGTTCAATTGCTCATCCAGTCGGCGTGATCGTTCGTCATTAGCGTCCTGTACAAAGTCAAGTAATTGTCTTCGTCCCATACATGCGTCTGAATGTTCACTGACTACGATTACGGATTCTTCCGAATTACCCGGGGACATACTTGGTCTCCCTTCGACGGATTCGTCCTCAGCTGTCTTGGGTTCCTCAAGTGGGTTATCCGAATTACCCGAGGGCATACACGGCACCTCTTCGACGGATCCCAGAATACTGCTAGAAACATTAGACAAAGTGCCGGCGGACTCACCTAAATTACCCGGGCGCATACGCGGCGACCCTTCGATAGGATCCTCTTCCGCACTATTGTCCAATCGAGCCAACCTCAACTCGCTCACGTTCAATGACTCGTTCTCCTCACTATCGTCCTCGGTGGTCTCATCCTCCTCATCCTCGCTGGTAGTGCCATCAGCGTCTTCGGAGCGGATTGACAAATGACTTGTTCGCAGGCTCAAGTCAATACCGTCGTCTGATGGTACTCGCGGTAACGCATTGTTTCGGCGCGTTTCCCACACCCCTTCACGGTGCCACTCTCGTACATCGGGGGTAGGTTCACGTCGGTACCAATCGGCGTTCGGATCTTCCCAATTCGCCCAGAACTCTTCATCACTTAGCAGCTGGTCCTCATCAAGTTCATCATCACTATCCTCACCACAACTGTCGATCAGGTCTTCAGGTGCACTCACCACTTCGTACTTACGCTCGTTTCCCGGTACCATATCGCTCGTGCTAGCATCTGATAGGGCGCCCTGACTTAGATAACACTCATTCGCATCGCTAGTACAGTTCGCGTCGCTCGCTTCGGATCCGTTTTGTTCACGAAGGAGTTCACCCGACTTCCTCAATTCACTATTCTTCGGATCAACAATATCATCAACAGCATCATCTTCGTTACGCAAGTCACTGAAAAAACTTAGCTCAGCATGGGGAACGTTACTGCGCGCTTCAGCAACGCTTGGCGCAACGGAAGCCTCACAATGCGATGGACGGCCTTTATTTGCCACTCCGCCATCAACATCCCCGTATCTGGGCAGACCCCGGGCAATACTTTCAGCCCCAACGATCATAGCCGCTTCATCGGTGCAAACGGTCGCGAACCCGCTGCTACCTCTGCTTGGATACAGGTGACAAGGGCGGCCCCGGTCTGCATCAAGGAAGGACCCAATGACCGTGGTACCCCTTGCCAATGAGGTCGGGAAAGTCACCTCAAGTCCATCGGTGCTATAATTGGCCGGTTCAAAATAGCACTCAATTACATCAACATCACATCCATCATTATCCGCCATAAATTCACTAAGACTGCAAGCGCGACCTAACTTAGGCAAATCAGCAAGTTCATACGAGACACAATTCTCATCATCACACAAGGGACGACCCGCGCGGCGGTCCGAACCACATACTACATCATACGACCTATAATTTAGAACGGAACTAGGGTTAGGCGACTCTGATGAGGCCTCTACATCGTCGGACCTAACCTCCATCGTCCCTGACCTTTCATCGGTCTCCAAAAGCTCCATGGGTGCCTCACACGACAACCCGAATCGATCCATATCTCCTTGAGCCGTATCAACGTCCTCGGCTTCCCTGCCGGAATAATCATCAACAACATCCACCACACTCTCTATCGGATGGCCAGTCACAGAGGAGGAAAATAATAATAACAATGGCTCAACTACATCAACATCATCATCCACATTCCTCGCAGTCATCTCCAAATAGCTGGGGGTTCCGGAATTCCCCCTTGAGGTGATTCCGTGGGGACGGCCGGCAATAAATTCATCACTTCGCTTATACTCACTTAACCTATAATTTTCAACACAACCATTTTCCGATTCTTCACAAATCTCGACGCTACCATCACTATTTTCCAAGGCAGTTAATGTTCGTTCGTTCATTCCGGGCCCGCGCCTGGCCGGACGGTTCGATTGGTCGACCTGTCGCTCGCCTCGCGGTTCGCTCTCTAAATCGCTCGCAGACACATATAAAAGTGGATCGAAACCTGCGCTAGGTATGTCCACACACGACATATACAATCCCTCTCCCGAATAACCCTCTTTTTGGTATTTTATATTTTCAGTGCTATATAATACAGTGCTGGTGCTATCGTCCAAGTGCGGCTCATAGTCGTTGTCGGTGGAGCTCAATGTCCTCTCTTCGGGACTGTCGATCGGCCTGAACGGACCACAACTCCGAGGAAGACGTGCGGCGCCAGCCCAAGGAGCGGTCGTAATCACATTCAAATGCCTTTCAGCACATCCCTCCGTCATCTCAGAAAAGTCCATGTCATCGTCCGTCTCGGCTTAGCTCATATCCATCGTCGTCGTACTGCGGTTCATCTGCAGTCGCAATGGCGTTCACTCGTCCAGTCGGGGCGCTATATCCTAATTTACCCTGAATCATGCCGAGTTCACGACTGAGCACATCTAAGCGGTGGGTAGTGGCGGGGCTAGGGTCACGATTACCTTTTGTTTGCGAAGCATTGCAGTTTAGTTGATATCGGCGGCGCTCTACAGCACCTCCATTTCTGTTTCCTCCGTTTCCTGCATAGGGACGATTTAGCTGTTGCGGTGGGCCTATACTGCGCTCGAACTGCGGTCGCTCATTAGCGACTCGCTGGTATCCATTAGCCTGTCCTGACCTGTTGTTATAAATGGCGGGTTGTCGGTTACTTGCATAGTCTCCAATTCCGCGAGCATTATTAGCAAAACCTGGGGGTGGGCGGTTAGACTGATATCCTGGTTGGTTCAAACTCGGGCGGTTTCCTCCACTATTCCATCCTACATTATTTCGGTGTCCAGCTCCGGTCTCGAAACGACGAGGCGGAGGCGGTTGAGGACCTCCACGGCCCATAGGATAGTTATCGTTTCGTGGGTAGGTTCCTCCGTAGTTCCTCGGCTGGTACTGCGTTGGCTCTCGACGCATAGCGCCAGAAACATAAACTGGTGCCGGTTCGGCGTTGCGCGGCATGTTGTTAGCTGCTGGCGGATAGCGCGCGGGATGCGGGCAATCGCGCATAACATGTCCTGGTTCTCCACAACGATAGCAAGTAATATGCGGTATCGGCAAGCACGGCGGTGCAGCAGGTGAACCAGGCACAAACGGCGGCGCGAGGGCATTTAATTGACGCGTGTTCTCGGCTCGCTTATCAATCACGTCCAGCAGTCGACTAATCGTATCACTGTTACTATTGTTTGCCTTACGGTGTTCTTCAATCATGGTCTGGAGTTGTGTGATCAGACCTTCGCCTCCTTCCTCAAGAAGTGAGTTCAGTGTTTTAGTGCGGGGCTTACTGGTAACCGAAGCGTCTGGGTCGGGGCAAGCAGCATTTGCGTCTTCGTACCGCTTAGCAACAGCTACCGTATCACGAAACGTCTCGCACTCGTGAATCTGATTAAGGACTTGCCTGCGCACTTCGGGTCGTAAACCCCTCTAAAAGAACATGCGTAACATGGTGTCCCTTTGCTCATCCTCCATGTCGGGGAAGGCACGATCACACAACTTCTGCAGCTCTAGGCCATACATTGCGACTGGTTCGTTTGCTCCTTGTTGCCTAGTGCAAAGTCCGGATAGTGATTTCTCAGGCCTACGAGAAGATGAAAACAAAAAGCGTAAGTTGGCGACGAGTCCTAGGAAACTTTACCGCTTCGCCGGTGGAAGGCCTTCGAAGGCCTCCCTTGCCGGTCCACGCAAGAGAGCAGGTACACAAATTAACTTTCGGCGGTCGTCCCAACCATTGGCGTTAGCTAGACGATTGTACATTCGAACCCAATCCTCAAAATCCTGACCTCCAGGTTTCCCATCAAAGGTCGGCATATCCCTTAACGGTATCATTGGAGGATCAGTGGACTGGGTGGTTCAGTGGTGTAGGATCGCGTTCGTGGCACTCGCGTCCGCGCCGAGCGCTTCGGCAAATTCTCCGCGACGCAAGTGTCCAGTCGGTCGAGGTGGTGGCGGCGTCAACGGTCGCTCGCCGGCAGTTGCGGCCGGTCGAGTTCTAGTCCGTACGGTGTCCTCCATCGGTCCATCAGTCACACCGAAGAAGTCACTCGTCTCCAAATCTCCATTGTGATTAACGTTAGAATCCATTGGTGTAATTGAGAGCTTTCGATTTCAGCAGGTAGATGGGCACGCCTGTATATGAAAAAGCCAACAACTAAAAGGTACCGAGTCGGTTTGTTGAATTCCGGTCAAACACACCCAAAAACGATACTACTGAGGTTACAAGCGATAACGGTTGTAGTGAACCAAGCTACGTTGACTTACTAGTCCAGTTAACCACGAAACAAACCACACACTCCTATGATCAATGAAGAAACACAACGGTCCCGGTCAGCACTAAATTTACCACTGATAACAGATTGAGAGACTCGGCCAGATTACAATTACTAAGCTGGTTAACGTACACTTACAATTCAACCACAATAAGATTACGCTAATATAAAGTGACAAGCAAAAACGTTGGAAACAATAAACTCAAGATTACAAAAATTCATAAAAGTCAAAGCTTTATTTACAATGTCCAAACCGCGATTGTCCAACTGATCTTCGATGATGTCAGCGAAAATCGATCCAGCAACACGATACTCGAACGTCCCGTTCCAGACCAGTCGTAGCGTAACAACCCGTAATATCCCACCGAACGTCCACAATAGGCAGCACCAACACGACAAATAATAGACGGCGATCTAACCGTTAGGTTGGCGGAGTCGTTAAAGTCGGATCGAGGATAGATTAGGCGATAACAGTCAAACGTTGAAGGGTCGACGAGTTGACGAGGCAATAAGTCAATAGTCCGGGCAATACTAATCGTTGACGCGAACACCAATTCAAATACCGTTCAGTAGTCCCAACTGCGCTAGTGATGCAACGGCGAGGCGTACGCAAGTGATAGTTCGGATGTCGTAATATGAAAGCGAATTCCGGTAACGAATATAGCCAATAAATTGATACACGCTGATATTAATTAGTTAGTTAATTAGTTAGATGAGCAACTTAAGTAAAACACAATCAAGCGATACCTGAAATAGTGCCCGTCGGTCCAGTACAGACAAATCGCAGAGCGCCCAGCGGGATCACGGGTAGTATTACCAGTCGGCCTGGTGCAAAAGTCCGTCAATCATAGTAAAATCAGCAGAATCAGGGGAGAACATATACAAGCAAGGGCACAAAATAAAGCGAAGCATACAAAGATTCAAAAGCACAAGCACATATACATCCTAAGACAGAAGTCAGAGTTCGCGACTTCGCGAGCAATCCTGACTGCGAGAGGACCCGGCCGAAAACGAGACTGGACGCTGCTAATATTCAAGTACAATTTATACGAAACTTTACACTTCCCGACGTGTGGTTTGAACAAAGGGTGAACTCTCGACGGGGTTTTAAATAAAAACTTACGCCTCACGGCGTATGGTTTGAACAAAGTGTGAACTCGCTATGTGGGGTTGAAATAAAAATTTACGCCTCCACGGAGTAGCCCCCATACGTTGTAATAACCGGTGACGCAGCTGCATGGCGCAACTTCCTAACACCATGCCCATACGACCCCGGCTATCGTAACCTCAAGGGTGGACCGTGATTGCCAAATTTGGGACCTATTCTTGGTCAGACCCAAGAAGCTACGCAGCTTAGCAGGCCGCAGGCGCGCTTCACGGGGTGTGTTCGGACCCCGCCCGAAAGGTTGCGCACGTGTCTAGTATCGGGTATGATTTCTGAGGTCCCCCAGGGAGGCTAGCACCGACACCTGCTCGCAGGTCATGGAGCTTAGCCGCTATTCCCTATCTTAGATTCATCGGAAGTTGTTTTAGTTCTATTTTATTGTGATAACTGTTGGAATAACACGTGAAAGTGTCCCTAGAAGTTTGAAGCTCAAGACGAGTTACCTAGTTAAAATCGCGGTATGCTCCGTGTTAGAGCATTGATCTAGGTGGCCCCCATAGGGTCCCGACGAGCCCTGAGTGTTTAATGTCGGATTATCAATGGCGTGGCCTGCGCTTTTCAACAAATTCTATCCAAAAATCCCTATTGGATTGTTCGATTATCGACAGGGACGAGTTAACCCGCTTTCAACTGTATCCCTCTAATTTTGCTGTTTGATTCCAGTAAAACACGAAATGCATTTGATAGAAGGCCGTGCCCGTCAGGGCTTGCGACATTCTCGCACACAAGCCATGGCGAACAGGGCCTGCTCGTCCGAGCGGACAAACCAGAAAAAAGTCCCTATCGTCTCGGTAAAAGCAAGGCGGTACTCGGTGTCAACGATACAAATTTATTGATACGATTAAATGTTATCGAGGGGACGAGCGTTCCTATGCACAAACGAGGCGCGACGAGTAAAACGGGTCGGGAGAGCTTAGTAATATCTCGCCAGGTCGCTACGGTTCAACACAAGGTGGCGGCACGGGTCGTTAACAGGAGAACCGGGGCGGAGCGTACAGATACTCGCCAGATAGCGAACTAGGGGCGGTTATCCCTGCTTTAGCTCAATGTTAGCGATTGTTCCAGCTATAAGGCGTGGCAAGCAGGGGCCCTAGGGTGCTTCAGAAACGCTCCTACCGTACCAACTCAAACGCAGGGTGATCGACGGTAAACTATGAGACGGGGAAGAGGGAGAGTGAAACCGGGGTTTGGCCCTACGTATTCTGCCCTAATAACAGTGCCAGCACGGAGATCCGAGGAATGTTCGATATGGATTCGAGTGTCGAGCCTACCGAATAGTTTCTGCCATCGTTTCCGAGCAATTTGTCCATCCAGGGTACGACTGACCGAACGGGAAGCAAGAGCAGAAGGAAGAGGGGGGCGTAAAATTCAGCACATTCGGGCCTGAGAATGCGGTCGTGACATTGGATAACACGACACGCTCTTCTGGGTAAGTCTTGAAGCTGCCCCCCCCAGCGGCGAGCCTGGTTGATTGGTTTTAGTTTAGTGTGTCCGCTGGAATTTTGGTGGGGGCATGTTCTACGGACTCAACGTACCGAGCCGAAGGGCGACTCGGCCTTATTCGCTACTTTTGGGGCCGTTTTGGATGGTCGGGCCAGTGGCGATCAGCCCCGGACGCCTTCGCGTCTCTTGTTTTCTCTTTGGTGATTGTCTTTTGCCTCTCCCTAACGAGGCCTGTTTTCTATTGCACTGCGTTATTGCAGTGTCTCAACTGCACTGTAGTGCGATTGAGTTATTATCGACTCACTAACGAAAGTCGATGTGTTCCTATAGCTGAATGGTTTAGACACATGAAACTGCAGCGGACTTAAGTTCTCCGTGCAGGTTCGACTCACTATCTGGGAAAAATCCAACTGGCTGATACTGAAACTGTAAAAACGAGACTGGGCATACATAGTACATAGCCTAACGGGCACTCATGGTAAATAGTGAAACCTGGCTAAACTCAGCGATCGACTCGCTCTAAAAGGAAAAAGGGGTTTTGAATTCGCCCGGTTTGGGGCCGAAACGGCCAGGACGAGGAGGTGAGTTTTCTTTATTTTTGGAAAATCCGAATATTTTATTTGGTGGCGGGGACACAATGCGTTTCTCCCGCCAAGGCGATTTCCTGTGATTGCTCGGGGTTAAACCATTAATTCGGTTTCCTTTCGACTATGGTCTCTGGAGAAGACCATTGGGTATTATAACAGCGAACGTTGGTAAACGTAGTTGTTTTGGTCGCATTCTTATTGGGGTCCTAAATTGGTGTGTTACCGCCTAATGATGTCTCATCAACACCGTCCGAGTTCGGCCAACTTTTGCTCGGCTGGGGGCAGGATCCCCAGCTTATTTTGATAACGCGTGGTGAGAGGACCCTTAAAGGTACTCCGGTCAGTCGTCGCAAGGAGACCTATACTTAGGTAAGATAGCAGCTAAAAAATTTTTTTATTGTACACGCCTTAGGGTTGGCATCAAACAATCCCACCGAGACCATTCGTGAGCAACCTTTAACGCGAAAAGCAAACACCTTAAGCTCAAGTTAGTGTGCCTAGAATTTGATCTGTCTTTTATATGCCCAAATTTGCTTAACTCAAGAATAAAGTGGAATTTTAAGGGTTTCCTAAAACCCGACGGAGGCTAGTCCTGCGTCCCTAATCTGCGTTCTGTCCAAGCTCAAACACGGCATGAGCATTGAACGTTCAACTAAGCTGCAAATTTGGAAAACCATAATAGCAAACCATTGAACGATTCCCTAATCGCCGTGGCATGCACGTCCTAGAAATTTTACCGTGGTCGGCTCAGGAAAATTCGTTGATCCTAACTCAGAAAAAGCGAATCATGTAAAACTTGGACGAGAAGCGCCCAATCTGTTGTGCCTTACCTAAGACCACGGGGAATCAGCAAGACTTCGAATTAGTCGAACGGTCCTCACAGTGCTCTGCACGAATGTACCCCAAATCGCCTAAAGCCTCTTACGTCGGAACTCGATTCTAAAGGTTGCTTCCAATTGCGATCGTGTGTAGCTTTTCTGAGGGGACGGGGTGGGTGAAACCTGAACGCGATTAATTCCACTTGGGGGCGAGGAAACATGCTACGTTCATGAAATGCTTAAGTGAATGGCCTGTTACTCTTCATCCGGCAGAGAAACTAAACCCTTGCATCCACTAAACTCTCAAATACTTACGAACGTTGATCCCTGGGGCAGCACCAGCTGAACCCCCTTCGCGAGGCATACACCTACGCGGAAACCTTTTCGTCCAACGAATCGATCCGAAGCAAAAGCAAAAAGCGACAAACCACAGAGCCATATGAAAACTAAATGCCGAAAATAATGCGTCGGAGCCGGTCAGTAAAGTCGACCGAACTCCGCGCTGTCGAAGTCCAACTGATTCGTATTTTCCCAGCGTCGCTCGTAAGCTCGAAATTTTCGCCTGTAGTTAAGGATGGCGATTTTGTCGCCGTCCAATCGTTGGCGATTTCTTGACGCCCACCTTTTTGGGTTTTATGTCCAGTGTCCAATTGGGGACACTTCCGGAAAATAGAATCTTGACGGCTACCGTAAACCGTCGATGTCCTTAAAGAGAGTCGGCTTCAATTAAATTTGCCGACTTTAAGTTTGAATCTTCCGAGTACTCGGAAGTTGACCATCTGTGATTTTTGTCCAAGTTTTCCCAGGAAAAGTAAATTTTGAAGTCCCAATTTCCCGTCCTCATCGCCGGATGTCCAGCGAAATTGGATCCTAAACTCACAACGTTCAAACGATTTCCGGTCCCAGCTTAACTTAGACTATAGAAAATACTTTCGGGTCACGCAATTTCCCTCTCAGCCCCAATTAGCGTGACAATCTGCTCATGATTTGAACTGTTTACTCTTCCCAGCCCATCCCGAGTCGGCAAACATCATCTCGGCCTTTGTTGTCCTCGACTTGCCGCCCTACTAATTAAGCTAAAATGAATTTAGCAGATGACCCTAGTATGCGAGGACATCCGAAAACATCGAAAAGAATCGAGCGAATTTATACTTTTCTTGCCAAGGTCCATGTTTCGAAGTCCCGCCGGGGGGGAACTGGCGACAGGAGAACGCCCGTCTCGAGGTTAGGGACGGGGCAAACCTTAACGTACTCCTAGTTGATCAGGGGCCCTGATCCAAGGCCCCTAGAGTCCGCGGGAGGGCCCTAAATCGCCCCCCGTTTGTCCTATCCGTTCGTATCTAGTCCGTCCGTAAAACTCTGAAATTTAATGGATTTTGTTGTATGGTGTCCTCGTCCGTCCGTTTTTTCATGTGTCCTTATATATATATAGATGTATACAGTTCTTACATGTATAGATAATATATATGTATAAACACATATACACATAAACACATACACATACTACACACAGTAGACACAACGGCGTCCTGAGCGACAGAAAGGTCGCTCAGGATAAATACATACTCATAGCACACCAAAAACAACAACAACATCCACAACGACAGAGCGACAAAGAAACCCGAACAGAAATGTCGGTTACAGAGAGAACGAGGACAAAAGCGAAAGGACAGCGAGGACACGAGGCAGGTGTGGGAAGGGAAGCGGGACAAGGGGAATCCGGGAAGCTTTTCGAGGGGCTGGGGCCAAATTCGGTCCCAGGACGGAAAACGGGGTCGATTGATACCAAACACAAGGGGGGTAGACGTAGAAGCGGGTTGGAACCCACTTATGGGTTCCTCTATGTATTAGTATGGGGAGCTTTAGTGGGCTCTCCTGCGTTACCGGATGGGCGGAGCGACGCCCGCCGGGTATCGTTGGACTCACCGTCCAACGGCGATTCGAATGAGGGGTGATATCGCTACGGGGGCGGCAGGAGTAAAAATGATACTAAAATCGCGGCGATTAGAGAGAGTGATGGCTACAGTGGGGGGGCGCGTTTGTTGGTCGTCCGGGTTAACGGGGCGGCGGATCGAGGCCCGCCGGGTATTTTTGGAGATGTCTCATCGAGATGAATCCAATCAGGGGCGGTTCGCCCATTTTACAGTTGAGCGAAAAAATCTTGAATTATCGGTGCCCATCAGCGGTTGACAACTGCTTTCCAGGCATCTTTGAGTGGCTATCGCGGGTCAGCAAGGGCTCAGACGGGGGTCCGGCACATGTCGTTGGATTCGACAGGCCACGATGAACAAAACGAGGGGTCGCATGCGACGGTTCTGAAAGTGGGGTTTTGGTATCAGTCGCATACAACAATAGGTTACATAAACAAGGCGGTTTTGTCTAAGAAGTCGTCCACAGGGCACACACATAAATAGATACATGTACATATTTTATATATGATATGTCCTAAATATAGGGAAAGTAACCATCCGGGTTCCATGTTGACAACCCTACCTAGCGTAAGTAGCGATCGTCCTTACCCGTTACAAGCGAAGTTTCAGGCGTTGTCCGGAGCCTCTTTGGAGGTCCGTCCGAAATTCCCAAAGTGTTCTACCAGTCTGCTCCGGTTGTATTCCGGATCACGGTACCGTAGACGGTGGCGGGCCTTCAAATTAACCCGGTATCCGTCGTCCCTTACACTTGCAACTGTTGCCAAAAGTGTAATTTCCGCTTATTTCGGCTGGTTGTTTTCTGTGACCATTACTTAGTGTGTCGCGAAAACCAAGTAGATTTAATATTTTCAATTTCATTATTAACGAACGCGTTTTCTTGAACGTGCAGCCAGGGGCCTCCTATTCCCGGACGGTCGTAACCGTCAACCCCGTAACACATAGTGCCTGCTTGTTGTATTTTTCGACTAATTTCCCTATACAAGATCAGTTGCCGTCAGCGTGGGGCTCTACTTTCGGTCTTGCAGGTCGATCGAGCCGGCTCATGTCCTCATGCCCCTCCTAGTGGTAACACTCGTCCCCAACAAGGTCCTAAGTTTCAACAAAATTACACATTATACGGCGAGACAGATAATATACAAAAATGTTTAAGCAACGTAATAACATTTTATACAAAAATGGTTACCAAAATGGAATAACATTTTATACAAAATGGTTACGGAATGTAATAACATTCTATACCACGATGCTTACGAAATATAGTAACGTTTTATACAAAAATGGTTACAAAATGTAATAACATTTTATACAAAAATGGTTACGAAAATGTAATGACATTTTATACCAAAATGCTCACGAAATATAATAACGTTTTATACAAAAATGGTTACAAAATGTAAAAACATTTTATACAAAAATGGTTACGAAAATGTAATGACATTTTATACCAAAATGCTCACGAAATATAATAACGTTTTATACAAAAATGGTTACAAAATGTAAAAACATTTTATACAAAAATGGTTACGAAAATGTAATGACATTTTATACCAAAATGCTTACGAGATGTAATAACATTTTATACGAAATGGTTACGAAATATAATAACGTTTTATACAAAAATGGTTACAAAATGTAATAACATTGTACACCAAATGGTTAAGGAGTGCAATAATTTTACTCAAAAATTGTTAAGGGATGTAATAAATTTTATACAAAAATGGTTAAGGGATGTAATAAATTTTATACAGAAATGGTTAAGGGATGTAATAAATTTTATACAAAAATGGTTAAGGGATATAATAAATTTTATACAAAAATGGTTAAGGGATGTAATAAATTTTATACAGAAATGGTTAAGGGATGTAATACGACTTCTGTATGTACAACTAGCCCTGTGCCTACTCATCCCGATACGTTTTTGAGTGCAGGCGCCTTGAAGCGGTCGTGACAGGGCCGAAGCGGCCCTGTTACAAATATACTACAAGGTGGTTTACGGAGCCGGGTTTTAGGTTTTGTTTCTAATGCCCTCAAGCTCATATTTGACAAACAATGGTCTTAACGGCAAAAAGATTTAAATATAAAATTATCAAAATAGCTTTAGAACAAGGAATTATCAATAACCTACTACAGGTGTTTTACGGAGCCGGGTTTTAGGTTCTGTTTCTAGTGCCCTCAAAATACTGGGTGTTTAAGGAGCCGCGTTTTAGGTTTTGTTTCTAGTGCCCTCAAGCTTTTATTTGACAAACAATGATCTTACGGCAAAAAATTTTAAGTGTAAAATTATCAAATTAGTTTTAGAACAATAGGAATCGTCAATATCCTATTACAGGTGTTTTACGGAGCCTGGTTTTGTGTTTTGTTTCTAGTGCTCTCAAGCTCTTATTTGGCAAACAATGGTCGTACGGCAAAAAATTTTATGTGTAAAATTATCAAATTAGCTTTAGAACAATAGGAATTGTCAATTCCCTACTACAGGTGTTTTACGGAGCCGGGTTTTAGGTTTTGTTTCTAGTGACCTCAAGCACTTATTTGGCAAACAATGGTCTTACGGCAAAAAAATTTTAAGTGTAAAATTATCAAATTAGCTTTAGAACAATAGGAATTGTCAATGTCCTACTACAGGTGTTTTGGGTTTTGTTTCTAGTGCCCTCAAGCTCTTGTTTAGCAAACAATGGTCTCACGGCAGAACATTTTATATATATTCACGGTTATTTTGGCCATTATTTTCATGAATTAATCGTGTTATTAGAAGACTTTTTCTGATTTATTTTTAATTTTGAAAGAATTTTGGGGATTATATATTCAAGTATCTCCTGTATTCACATTTTCATTGAAGACCAATGACGTTAAATCGTCGGAGCGATTCTTTTGTGCGTTACAATGTTACCACCGATTACGCAAAATGAGTTATGCAGATGAATTTGTATTATTTCGAGTCTCTCTGCGAAAGGTTTTTCGAGGGGGTTCGAGTGGCATGTCTGAAATTATATTTATCCTGAAAAAATTATAAAAATCGTCGTTACCAAAAACCTTTCATTGCTAACTAAAAAATCGGAAATATTTGAAATAAAAAATCCAAAGTAGTGCCACTGGTCAGATAAGAACACGAATATCACAAAAATATACTAATGAAAGCAATATGGCCATTTTTTGCCAAACGCGGACTTGGTGGGAGAAAATACCATATAGGCATATTCAAATTTTACATATATCATATAATACTTAAAAAAATTAGCTAAACCGACTTTATACGCTATAATAGCAAAGCCGCCATTCAATATTCAAAACCTGAACATTCGCCTAACCCACAGCAACTGTTTACGAAACTTGAGAGGTTAACTGATTTTAGTTTAGTTACAATATTTTATACAACCAAATGTCACAAATTTAGCAGTTCTGCGGCGTAATTGGGATATATATTATGTACCTCAGGATTAAAGGCATCGGATGGTTCCTTCGGCACAAGATGGTTACATAAATTCTATTCACATCCATTGGTATACAACCAAATGATACAAATTTAGCAGTTCCGCGACGTAATTGTGATTTATATTATGTACCTCAGGATTAAAGGCATCGGATGGTTACATAAATTCTGTTCACATCCATTGGACTTTAATTTTATTGGAAGTTGATATTCTGCAAATATATATACTTGTTTTATGTGTTATACCTTCTAACAATTGAGGACACAGTGTTAATGTAACTAAATCAGCAATACCTATAGTGTATATGGTATACGACATGACGCATTACTGTTTGGCGCTTAGTGCGCTCAGCTCGGGATGATATGCAATTTTTGTACTAAACCGTTAGCTTTATAGAAATTACGACGCAGTACTGTTTGGCCCTTAGTGCGCTCAACTCGAGATGATAGGCAATTTTTGTACTAAACGGTTAGCCTTATAGAAATTACGACGCATTACTGTTTGGCTCTTAGTGCTCTCAACTCGAGATGATAGGCAATTTTTGTACTAAACCGATAGCTTTATGGAAATAAAGGATAACTCATAATACTGTTTTGTATCATAGATAAGTCTCTAACCTGTGCCTTTAACTAATTTTGGTTGTGTACACTGCAATGGCGCTACGCCGACGGTATAGATATATTTAGATTCGTTTTTCAATGATATCTTGTATATTATGTTTATTTCGCTGTTTTATTCTTCCACAAGCGCATAGGTCGGCGAATTCCCAACAACAACGAAATGTTGCGGTTGTTTGAAAAAGAAACAAAGACCCAAACAAATAAATAATCCAGATGCCTAGCAATGTAATAAAAACAGCTATACATTAATTATGCGATAGGTTAATTTTTACTTAACCCTTTCATGCCAGAAATTAATTTGTGTATCGTGCAATGTTTGACAAACTCAAGCCTGCGCCATGGATCGAACCCGAAACGTACGGGTGAAACTTGTGTACGCAAACCACTGAGCTATCTGAGAGCTGTTGCTCGGTTCGTTAAGGAACCTCACAATGCGAGCGAATAACGACGCACGTTCAAACGTACGATATACGACAAACTCAGTAAACACAACGAGTCGCAATGTGCGTTGGGTCCATTTGGACCTTATGGGCATAACAGGATTAACCGGCCCAAGTAATCCTGAGGGGCGGAAATAAATGCAGGCCATGCAGTTCTCGATATCCTAAGCCTTGGCCTTAGCCTAAGCGAAGGTCCTTATATGAGACATGCACTAAGCCTAAACGTAAGTCGGGGGCTACCGCCCCAAACCCACCGCTCTAAGCTGTTCTTTTTTCTAACGTTACAACGTACCGCTCTTCGGAAGTACTTGGGCCCATTAACCAGCACTAGAAACCATTGTGAAACAAATAAAAATTCGATTGGACAATCTATGTCGCAAGTTGGTTTGGACATGGCCACAAATAGTAAAAGGCACAATTAGGGTTCTATATCTTTGCAACAATGTTGTATTATGGATAATTTGGGTATTAAGATTCTTAAAATTTACATTTATTACTTTTGGCCATGACCAAGTAATGTGGTGATGCAGATGGTCTAAATATGGTTTTGTCTTATATTTTCTTTTGTTTTTCAAATTTTATTAAATGTCTAAATGTCAGATTTTGCAGTTTTATATATTTTGCAAAAATTATATTAAGAAGTTGTAGTTTCGGAAGATTACAAATTCCTGATCAATAAAAACCATTCCAGCTGATTGATATACAGTTTTTTATTTTTCTCAGCTATATATGCATTTTATTTTCGGAGTTCAAACAATTTGTATCGCAGTTTACTGTAGCGTTACATTGTGCTCCACTTGTGTCAGTCATAAATTTAATTGCGGTGAGTTAATAATTTTTTTGTTTCACAACTTGTTTAGAAATCCAACTTGTTGCATCTGGATCCACAGAGTAAGGAAATGACGTTTATTGATAAGAATAACACGACAGTTGCATAGCAAAAAGTCTTAATTCGTTTTCGTACCTATGACACGGAAGCACTTATATACTTTTTAACAGTACATCTAGAAACTTGTACACCTTTTTCTATTCGTTAAGTTTCCTGCACATACGCGTTGCTAGCTAATCAATATCTGCTCGGTCGCCACGCCTCCCCGTCGAGCCTAAGGGTTTATTCCCTAGGCGTGACAGCAGATACCAGAGGCACTCTGAGGGCTTACTTTGGCGCGTCGATTGTCGTAGTCTATCAGATCCCCTCTTGTCAGTCTTCCGTTTCTTCTTGTCTTTGCGCTGGCGCGGTGCGGTTCTTCCTGCTCCATCGGTGCGTCTTGAATTAGCGGTACGGTAATTGTAGGATCCGTTTCTGCGGCTGGACTACTAGTTGTGGTTCGTCTCCCGGCTCGCGATCTGCTTCAAATGCGTAGCAAGAACGTATATGTCGGCGCCAAGTTGGTCCACGTGGATAACCTTCACATTGACGCTTCGACTTCCTAGTCGTTTCTTTAGGATCGCAGGCACCCAACGTGGATCCCGGTGTCGCTTTGGTCAGCAGCGCTTGACGTATACCGGATCTCCGACGGCGTAGAGATGCATAAGTTTTGAGACCTCCCGTTGCAGGGAAGTGGTCCTTCTTTAGCCTGTTTGATTTGAGCCACAAGTGCTGGTGAAGGAAGCAGCGTGTCGATGTTGGAGCGGATCTGCCGTGAGTTTGGCAGATCGCTTGGAGAGCTTCCGCTTCCGGTAGGCGTTGTTCGGTAATGGATCAGGAATTCGTTCAGCGCTTTCTTCGGTGGAAGACCGCCATCTTTCCTCATCGCCTGTTTGAACGTCTGAACCAACCGCTCGGCAACACCGTTCGCTGCAAGGTGTGGCGGTGGTTTAGTGTGATGCAAGATACAATTATCTTTACACCAAGCTTTGAATTATTACAATTGAAAGTTCGAGGCATTATCCGTAACCAGCGTATGCGGATAGCCGAAATACGAGAAATCCTCTTCGGACAGGTCAATAGTCGCTCTATTCAAGATCGCCTTGCATAGTGTGGACGCAAGGGTACTTGAAGTATTAAGTATATCTCAATCAGGACCAGTCAGTTTGATCCCAGGAAGTTGATGGCGTGATTCAGACGTGGTCGACTTCATGGCTTCTCCGACAACGTCCATGAAAGGACGGCTAGTTTCGGCGGATTGTTCTGGTGTTCAGCACAGGTCGTACATCGTCGACAAGTGCTCTCGATATCTTGATCGATATTTGGCCAGTAGACAGTGGTCCGAGATAATAGCTTTCATTGGCTGCATGCCAAAATGCCCCAAGTGCAACAGTTCAAGGGCTTCCGGTCGAAGACTCGCGGGAATCACCACTCTGGATCCGTGCAATAGGCATACGTTGCAGGTTGACAGAGATTCCTTCAGTTTTCTGGATCTTACCATTTCCGAGTGCTCGTCCAATGACTGTTCTTGTGGCCAGCCTTCGCGCGTGTAGGGCATGACGTTCGAAATTACCGGGTCCTTTGCCGATTCCTTAGGAAGTGTTTCGGCATAAGCTGGCTTGACTTGTAAAGTCAGCACTTCGATTGTGGACACCATGTCGATGTCGTCCTCGCTTTCCGCCCCGTGAAACCTTTTCGTCCGATCTGCAGGGACTAAGAGCATCGGCGTTATATTGGTCGAATGTTTTTCGGTACTCGATTCCCGGTAGTCGAACTCTCTCAGTCGTTGCAGAAGGCGACATAAATCTTCCGACGAAGCGCTGAAAGTAATACACGACGAAGCTCATCGGAGTGGACCGTCATACAGATGCCCGGTTCTGCTAGGCGGTTATCCACCACCAGTGTCGAAAGACGAGTTTCAACTACCCCGGAAAACAAGATGCCAACTTGCACAGCTTCGTGCTGGATAGTTGGATACTCTACGCTGCTTAACAACTACCTTGCAAAAATCCGCCCGGATGTGCGTGATGAATGCCCTAACTGTAGCAGCACTCCACATGATACGGCTCATCTGTTCAATTGCCATGCCAGACCAACCACCCTAACCCCAGAAGCATTATGGTCAACGCCTATCCAAGCTGCCATATTTCTGGAACTCGACACCAACGAAGAAATGTGACGAAACGGAGCTACAACAACAACGTAAATCTTCAAGTGTTCTTTAGCGTCTTTTCTGCTGATCAAAATTTCCTCCATGTAGACTGCAATGCAGCCCAAATCGCTTATGACCTACTCCATTATCTCTTGGAAAAATTCTGGAGCAGACTTTATCCCGAAGGACAGGTGCAACTGTATAAGGACTCCGCGGTGTGTACTTAGCGCTAGGCGTCGCTGACTTTTCGGGACTAAAGTTTAACCTGGTTCTAGGCACTGTGATATCTATCTCTGTGAAGCCGTATCCTCCTCCCATTTTCGGCTAAGGTCTTCTGGGAGTGACATCGGATGGCTGTGTATTTCCAACTAGAAATCGACCGTCACCGAATAGTCGCCGCGCACCCGTATCTTTGGTTTTGATTGGCCAGTGGTGGGTGCCTTTAGAACTACAAACACGGGCGTTCCGTTGTCGCAGAACTACACTGTCTTCCAGACTCCATTCTTGATGCCTTCGTTGTACGCTTTGGCCTGATCCTCCTGGACTGCGAATGACACGAGCCTTGCTTACTTCAAGAAAGGCTTTGCATCCGGTTTGAACTTGAAAAGTATATAAGACACCCCAATTCTTTTTCCCATAGGTCTGGGAATTCGTCGCAAGCTTTCGGCAGGCCTCTTTTGGGTTCTTGTCCGGCAGAACATCGTGCAATAGGGCGTTTACTTGTCGTTTCGAACCTTCCTGTGCTTTATCTAGCGGTATTCCCGGCGTGTCAGATGTCGTTCTTCCCAGCAGGTTAAGACCGTGGACCTTCGAGACAATGTACTTGATGTCCCGTTTCACTTCGGTTCCAGATTGCGACATGAACCCCATGAACGTTCCCAAAATTTCTTGCTTGGTTGCCCATTTGTATTGCCGCTCGGGTTTCTGGAGCTTGGGCTTTCTAATATATTTCCAGAATTCTTTGGTGACGAAGTTTCCGTTGGTGCCAGTGTCAATTTCTAACACGTGGTCGTGGCCTTTCATTTCGACTTGCACTTCTATCTTCGGTAAGGCGTTGTCGTCTTCGACAACTGCATTCACTAGTTTTTGCGATATGAGATTCACTGGTTGCTTGTACTCGTGCTTACCCTTCTTCATGCAAGCGTCCTGAATGCGGCCTATCTTTAATAGTCCGTACATAGTTCCGTCGATGGGCCGATCGGTGTGAAGGAGCGTGTGGTTGACGGCGTTGACTGCATGGCAGGATGTGTTCCATTATCCAGCTTTATGATGAAGCCCATTTGTTCATTGTGTTGTCGACACATTTCTTCTTTCTGCTCCTTGTGACGTCTTCCGCCACCTGCATTTGTTGTTGCGGCAAGCTAATCAGCTTCCTTGTCTCTTCCGACATGGCGATAGGTTCGTCTTGAATCATGATCTTCCGTCGTCGGTGGTCTTCGTCGCGGTGCTGACGTAAGTCTTAGACATGAACTTGGCGTTCCTTTGAAGACGTGGGTCACGGCGTCGACCTGATCATTAATTTCTTCCGATGACGTTACGTCGCGTGGTTCAGATCCTACTCAGTGCGCCAACGTACTTTGTTGTATATGGAAACACAGAGAAATGAAATAACGTTTATTAACAGGAATAATATAACAGTTGTATAGCAAAAAATTCTTAAGTCGTTTTCGCACCTATGACACGCAAGTATTTATATATTTTTCAACAGCATAATATCTAGCAACTTCAACATCTTCTATTCGCGAACATTCCTGCTGCGCATGTGCGTAGCTAGCTAATCAATAGGTGCTCGCTCGCCTCAACACAACTAAACGACAATATTTATCGTTAACAACTGCGTAGACTCTAAGCACCCAGGATCCTGTAATTACAACTGTAGCTAAAATACAGGGTTCTATAAAAGCAGCATTGTAAAAATTTCTCTCTATCCATGTCTATCTCCTTTATTCTAATCAAACATCAGCGTCTAAATCGCTCTCAACACTCGGTGTTGATCATTAAAGCAGCGAAGAGGCGAAAACAGTTGACATTTACTGGTTATATACCCAGTAATATTTCGTGGCTGCTACTTGAGCAGCGGTATGTACACTGCAGCAGTACTGAGTTGCCGACGGTTTAATACAGAGATTTTTGTTTGACCGAAAAATACCACCGCGTATATGCCATTTCCGTTAGTTGTAACCACAACAACGACTTACAGCAATAATTTTGATTACGTCGTATGTCATTCGTTCGTTCGCCGTTTGAACGGTTGCAAAACGTTTAAAGCTTTTGATCGATTTTACGTACGAACCATGGATTGCTATATGTACAACATACATATTTATATTAAACCAAACTATATTACACGTGCAAATATGTAGTCGAGTCGTAGGCATTTCTATCAACGGGTCGGTGGGTTTAGTTCAGGTCGTCTGTCGAAACCAAAAGCTTCAGCTACTTGTCGAGAAGCAACCTGCTGTGTTCCCAAGTACTTCTTTCACCGTCCGTCACAGCTATTATTATACCTACGAAGTAATAATAGCTGGCTTCAGTCAGCTTGGTTGGTTGTTTTTGATTAAAATTGTTCTAGAAATTCCAAAGTAATCAAGTTCTCGTTGTCGTTGTATCGATCGACAAAGAAGACCGACAAATATGTCTATATCTGGCACTAATGTTTAGCGTCCTGAACAAAAGATGAGACTAAGATTATATTGGTACATATGTGTGTATGACTATGTGTATACGTGTAGTTTTATTTCTGTATAGTTGATATATATGTCGCTACTTTCGTCACTCCTATGGCCGCACTAAATCGCACAAGCTACATTTTTAGACATCCTTTGAAATTGAAGGGATGGGGAACGAATGAAATTTCTCTTCTCTCCCAAAAAACAAAAAATTGATGGGATTTAATTGCACTTGCCAATTTACAGCGAGCGTTCAATGTAATAGCACCCACAAATTTTCAACCTACTTGGTACAACCAACAAAATTACTGCTTGCATCTAGTTTAGCAATACCGACTAATTTTAAAAATTTTTGGGTTCTATGTAGCCCCCAGAAATTTTGAGACAAATTTTTATTCCTCCCCTTTCGGTTTTAACATGGTCTATCTGATAGTAGCATTGTCTCGTCTTCAGGTATTCAAGTTTTCACTTGTTTTAGAGCAGATACAATAATTGTTTGCAACAGATAGTTTTCGTTTCAGTTTCTGTTTCAGCTCGCCTAATCTACAAGCTAAGGTACAAACACAACTATATATGTAAAGAAAATTTAAGCGCAAGATAACTGAAATTACGATGAGATTATTGAAAACTTAATATACATACTTTGTCAACTTTTAGGAACAAATGTTGACGTCACACGTCAAACAAACTTACAATTTTGTTCCTCTAAATTTTATAGCCGTATTTTGCCGTAGTATAAACGCTGAATCGTGTATGGAATATATGCGAATAATCTCTAACTAAAGTAAAAGTGAGACTCCGATACTAAAATTGCGGGGGCACTGTCTGGTTTTGAAGGAAATATAAAAAGAACTTATATTGATGTATAATCTGGATAACAGCTAGTAAACTGTGGCGGCACAGTCTAGTTTTGAAGGAAATATAAAAAGAACTTATATTGATGTATAATCTGGATAACAGCTAGTAAACTGTGGGGGCACAGTCTAGTAAGGAAATAAAAGAACTTCGCGCCGCTTTTGAAGGAAATATAAAAAGAACTTATATTGATGTATAATCTGGATAACAGCTAGTAAACTGTGGGGGCACAGTCTAGTTTTGAAGGAAATATAAAAAGAACTTATATTGATGTATAGTCTGGATAACAGCTAGTAAACTGTGGGGGCACAGTCTAGTTTTGAAGGAAATATAAAAAGAACTTATATTGATGTATAATCTGGATAACAGCTAGTAAACTGTGGGGGCACTGTCTAGTTTTGAAGGAAATATAAAAAGAACTTATATTGATGTATAATCTGGATAACAGCTAGTAAAGTGGGCTCATTGAAGAATAAAGCTTTTTGTTACTGATACAGCTCTCTGTGGGGGCACTTCTGGTTTTGAAGGAAATATAAAAAGAACTTATATTGATGTATAATCTGGATAACAGCTAGTAAACTGTGGGGGCACATCTCATTTTAAGAAAAAAAAGAAAGCTAAACAGCAAAGGCACAGCAAAAAAAAAGTTTTGAAGGAAATATAAAAAGAACTTATATTGATGTATAGTCTGGATAACAGGTAGTAAACTGTGGGGGCACAGTCTAGTTTTGAAGGAAATATAAAAAGAACTTATATTGATGTATAATCTGGATAACAGCTAGTAAACTGTGGGCACAGTCTAGTTTTGAAGGAAATATAAAAAGAACTTATATTGATGTATAGTCTGGATAACAGCTAGCAAACTGTGGGGGCACAGTCTAGTTTTGAAGGAAATATAAAAAGAACTTATAATGATGTATAACAGCTAGTAAGGGCACAGTTAAGCCAAAGGAAAAAGTCTGGATAACAGCTAGTAAACTGTGGGGGCACAGTCTAGTTTTGAAGGAAATATAAAAAGAACTTATATTGATGTATAATCTGGATAACAGCTAGTAAACTGTGGGGAAGTATAGAGGGCACAGTCTAGTTTTGAAGGAAATATAAAAAGAACTTATATTGATGTATAATCTGCATAACACAGTAGTAAACTGTGGGGAACAGTCTAGTTTTGAAGGAAATATATAAAGGAACTTATATTGATGTATAATCTGGATAACAGCTATAACCGCAGTTCTATGTTCTTGAAGGAAATATAAAAAGAACTTATATTGATGTATATCACATATTGTATACTTGGGGGCACAGTCTAGTTTGAAGCAATATAAAAGACTTATATTGATGTATAGTCTGGATAACAGCTAGTAAACTGTGGGGGCATACGTTGAAGGAAATATAAAAAGAACTTTGGTCGATAACAGCTAGTAAACTGTGGGGGCACAGTCTAGTTTTGAAGGAAATATAAAAAGAACTTATATTGATGTATAGTCTGGATAACAGCTAGTAAACTGTGGGGGCACAGTCTAGTTTTGAAGGAAATATAAAAAGAACTTATATTGATGTATAATCTGGATAACAGCTAGTAAACTGTGGGGGCACTGTCTAGTTTTGAAGGAAATATAAAAAGAACTTATATTGATGTATAATCTGGATAACAGCTAGTAAACTGTGGGGGCACAGTCTAGTTTTGAAGGAAATATAAAAAGAACTTATATTGATGTATAATCTGGATAACAGCTAGTAAACTGTGGGGGCACAGTATAGTTTTGAAGGAAATATAAAAAGAACTTATCTGATGTTTTTCTGATAACAGCTCATAACTTGGGGGCGTTGTTTTGAAGGAAATTATTTTGATGTTTCTGATAACAGCTAGTAAACTGTGGGGGCACAGTCTGTTGAAGGAAATATAAAAAGAACTTATATTGATGTATAATCTGGATAACAGCTAGTAAACTGTGGGGGCACAGTCTAGTTTTGAAGGAAATATAAAAAGAACTTATATTGATGTATAATCTGGATAACAGCTAGTAAACTGTGGGGGCACAGTCTAGTTTTAAGGGAGATATGAAGAATATAAAGAACTTATATTGATGTATAATCTGGATAACAGCTAGTAAACGTGGCAGCTTTTGAGGAAACAAGAACTTTGTGTTAGCGGTAACAGCTTAGTAAACTGAGACGGGGACAGTCTAGTTTTGAAGGAAATATAAAAAGAACTTATATTGATGTATAATCTGGATAACAGCTAGTAAACTGTGGGGGCACTGTCTGGTTTTGAAGGAAATATAAAAAGAACTTATATTGATGTATAATCTAAAGGATCAAAAAAACAGCTAGTAAACTGTGGGGGGCACAGTCTAGTTTTGAAGGAAATATAAAAAGAACTTATATTGATGTATAATCTGGATAACAGCTAGTAAACTGTGGGGGCACTGTCTGGTTTTGAAGGAAATATAAAAAGAACTTATATTGATGTATAATGAGGATAACAGCGAGTAAACTGTGGGGGCACAGTCTAGTTTAAGAAAAAAAGAACCGTGTACGGTAACAGCAGAACGGGGGGGCTTGAAGGAAATATAAAAAGAACTTATATTGATGTATAATCTGGATAACAGCTAGTAAACTGTGGGGGCACAGTCTAGTTTTGAAGGAAATATAAAAAGAACTTATATTGATGTATAATCTGGATAACAGCTAGTAAACTGTGGGGGCACAGTCTAGTTTTGAAGGAAATATAAAAAGAACTTATATTGATGTATAATCTGGATAACAGCTAGTAAACTGTGGGGGCACAGTCTAGTTTTGAAGGAAATATAAAAAGAACTTATATTGATGTATAATCTGGATAACAGCTAGTAAACTGTGGGGGCACAGTCTAGTTTTGAAGGAAATATAAAAAGAACTTATATTGATGTATAATCTGGATAACAGCTAGTAAACTGTGGGGGCACAGTCTAGTTTTGAAGGAAATATAAAAAGAACTTATATTGATGTATAATCTGGATAACAGCTAGTAAACTGTGGGGGCACAGTCTAGTTTTGAAGGAAATATAAAAAGAACTTATATTGATGTATAATCTGGATAACAGCTAGTGCACTGCTGGGGGCATATTTTTTAATGAAATATAAAAAGAACTTATATTGATGTATAATCTGGATAACAGCTAGTAAACTGTGGGGGCACAGTCTAGTTTTGAAGGAAATATAAAAAGAACTTATATTGATGTATAATCTGGATAACAGCTAGTAAACTGTGGGGGCACAGTCTAGTTTTGAAGGAAATATAAAAAGAACTTATATTGATGTATAATCTGGATAACAGCTAGTAAACTGTGGGGGCACAGTCTAGTTTTGAAGGAAATATAAAAAGAACTTATATTGATGTATAATCTGGATAACAGCTAGTCGTTAACTCCTAAGCGATCCCAATTCATTTTACATGCTTTTACACGAGTGGATCTAGTATCGGTCGTCAATGTGTCTCAATTTCACAGTAAACATCTGAAATATGTTGCTTATTTGAAAAATAACCAGTATCACAAAACATGTTCACTGATTAGAAACGTTTCTATGATTATTATAAAAACAGTAACGACACAGTATAAAACTCACTACCACGAATTAGAAAAAAATATTGAAACATACTCAATATGAAGATCCTATTTAGACAGATGATTCGATATATGCATATGTTTCGAAAATATTATATATACATACCAAAAGTTTTAAATACTCTCAAATGTTCACAAATGCATTGTACCAATTTCCTGCTCCCGTTTTCAACACAACGGCTCTTTACATAAGCAGCTGCAGATTTTACACCATACGGACAGTGGTTTCTGCTGTAGTTTTTAAGACATAAGTAGAGACAAGAGATGTTTGGAACAAATTATTTGCCTAAATAGATCTATTTTTAAAACGCAGTAGTTATAGATAAAAGTTTTAAAATCAATCTAGATTTTTTGCTCAGATGATTTCCATTTTGCGATGATGCATGTTATTTGGTCAAAGGTGTTTTAGCTAATTTGCATAGAATTTTAGTTCAACATTGCGTCAAACTTAATTTATTATACAATAGTGTAGCAAGGAACGTAAACATTTACTGGCATTGCACAACTTAGATATATTTTTTATAGTTTGTCACGTTTGTACTTCAAATTTAAACATTGCAACCCTAAACATCTATAATATTCGTTTTTAGACAGCTATTAGGTAGATACATTTTTGCAAAATCAATCATATATAATAGCTCAAATTACAGCGGTTGCCGTGTTTTCTACAGACTGAATATATCGGCTAACAGTCTATTTCAGGCAACAATCTACATAAACTGTCCTATTTCGGATATGACTAATATATATGACCTAAAAGCGAGTCGTAATTATTTATCACTGCCACTATTAATAATTTTGCAGAGTTAAGCTAAAATGTTCATATTTTCAATTCTTTTAAGACAACCAAAGCTCCAGAACGGAAACTGGATTTGAACTAAATTCTGGCTTGCACCTGAGTATGGGAAACAGTTTTGCTACCACACGCGTATCTGCTACAATACGATAGACACCCATATAATTGTGATTTGTCGGATTTTTATTCGAGAATATTGAAGAATTATTAACGCTTTACAATATTATTCAGTGGTTAGCAAGTTTGTTTTCAAATTGCGGCTGAACAGAATAATCTCACAAGAAATGAATAATTGCCAAGAAATTCTCCCCACATACTTTCTAACCTGGAAATATTATCATCTAAACATTCCTTATAATAAACACTTTGCCACCTAAATAATTGTTTAACTTGGACAGCTGGAAAGCCTGGGTAATTGGTCTTCCGCACAATTTGCCATTGCGGCAATGCATGCTCAACGTCCAAGGTGCCACCGATCCGGGGTGTCGGGGAAGAAGGTTGGGTAGAAGAGACGATCTTCGGCCTCCTCGATGGAATTTATGAACCGGCTGCCGAAGAGTCGGGTGTAGTGGGTCAATGATTTCAGCGCCTGTGGCGTCCACGGGGTGGGAGAGGGATGGGTAACGGGCACCTTGTCAATGGGTCTGTCCTTAGCGTCGAGTGGGGAGGGTCGCCGACGTATCAGGGCTTTCCTTCCCTAGAATGTATAGAACGGCATTTTTCGTTTATTTAGATGTGTCAAATTAAACGTTTTAGCAATCGAAAAACTTTAAAGCAGCAGCGTTCTGGAAAAGTAGCATTGCAGCTATTTGGGCAATCGTTTGACACGATTTACTTTCATAATTTCTTGTGTTGAAATATATCACAAGTCGCAACTATTTCACAATAATTGATGTCTGTTCAAAATCAAACAGGAACCAGTGAAAACGTTTAAATATCATATTTTAATCCACAAAATCATTATCACCACCTTTGGTTGTATTGACTCTGGGCGAATCTTAAGGGAAAGATACATGATTCTTTGTGTACCGATTAAACAATGTATTGCCATGAGTAATACGTTTGCTGATTTGAGTGAACCTAAGCTGTAGGGCTACTGTCTATAATGATATTCCCGACACAACACTATTATTATAATTGCAATACATACTAATTTTCCTACTGTTCTTCGGCTAATTAGATTCATTTGCGTACATATATTTGATATTTTTTTATATTTCATATTTTAAATTACAGCCATAGCCTTCAAACCCCACATCAATAATTGATACTGCATCAAATTGTATTCTATTAGTGCATTCTGCGTACCATATTGTTCTCCGCTGTAATTGCAGATAGTATTCGTCATGTCAAGTAAGTAGTTCGTTGAATCTAATTTTCTGCTAAGATTACTTGGTACTACACAGTATTTCGACCGAAGTAATTGCCGAAATACCTAGCTTTATATCGCTGGAACAACTAACGACTTAGCGCGCAAGGTAGGGTGGACTTAAGTATAGGCATACAACATTCTGGTTGAATATAGCTAACTTGGCTCAAGTAACCTGAGGGCCGAAAATATAGTGCTGGCCATGCCATTGTCGACATACTAAGCTTAAGCCTTAGTCTATGCCTAAGCTAAGGTCCTTATATGAGACATACACTGAGCCTAAATCGGGGGTTGTTGGCCCTCGCACCCCCGATTCTAAACGGTACTTTTGTCAAACGTTATATTGTACTGCCCATCGCTTGTGCCGATAATGCCGATAGCTTGGTGCTACAAATGTCTAATAATAACGCTGACGCGCGTGATGACTTCAACAAAGGAATGGCTTAGTGCGGCAGGTTCGAATGAGCGGAAGGTTTAGGAATTACAGAGATATATGAGTATAAATCGATAACTTGGTGTTACACCGCATTAATACCTCAGTAACACTCAAGGATTACCGTTTTATCGCCTGAACGAGGCATAACTTAACTCGGAAACTTTAGGTCGATTTAGGTTTAAAGGTAACTTTAACAATTAACTAAATGATGTTGGGGCCTAACTATTGGTCAGAATTGAAAATTATTCTATTTTGTTGGTTTGAATGAATTACACCGATAATATCAGTATTATCGTCATATGATAAGTGGATAGTAGGCATATTATTAGAACTGCGGCATTATAATATTACAACAAAACGTGTGAATGTATCTTAACAAGTGCTTGGCTATTTCCTTAAAAATAGCATTAACCGAGATAAAACCTTTGATGTTCGAATGCCACATATGCACTGCCACAATGTGACACAAATTGGTACAACTATTGTCAAGTTGTTAGATAACATTAAAATTTCGTCACATTTGTTTCTAAAGTATAAGAATTATGATTGTTACATTCCTGTTGACTCATAAAAATAGCGTCTGTATTTATATCTGTGCCACAAGAAAGTCATGACTGTCATATTTCGAGCACAATCGTACCCCCAAATTGCTAAGTTACCCACGATTTGGGCTTAAAAATTTAACTTTAACCTGAAAAGTGTCAACTTCTGCTGCTCAACGCATGATGGAGTATAGAATATACAATCAGTCTTAGCAACACACAGCGTCATTTTACCAGTTTGGTTCACGTTTGATTGTAATTCTGAGTCGAATGCTTATTTTTTTTGCTAAAATTCCAGTTTGCTTTTAGTAATTTATTTTTTTATTTTTGCACAGTTTGTATATATCCGACGATTCTTTGAAAGTCGATGCGTTACGGAAATTGGTAGTAAAAGCACAGTATTATTTATATACATACATGGGTATCCTTTTTGTGGCCGTTGGGCGTATGACATAGTTGTCTGTGGTGTACGTTCCATAAGCGTGAGCTCGCCCGTAGGATAACCCGTTCGTTGCTCCGGGATACCTACCTGTGAACTGCGTACGAGCTTTTACACAAAGTAAACAGAGCTTTCATATCAACCTTGGCATCTCTTCACGGCTAGTGCTTCTGAATCTCTGACGCTTGCTTCAACTCACCAAACACGAGACCAGCACCCGCCCCTAGGTACAACTTGGGAACCTTTAATAGCTTTTCTACCTTTAACACGTATGGAGTTACGATTTACACAGCAACACCAAGTGTTAAGACGAATATATAAACAAATCAATTATGCATGTCGGCTTTACCGGTTTTGGTAGAAGACAGTGTGTTTGAAACTAAAATGAAGCATTAGCCCAAAATCAAAAGAGAAATTTGATTTTAGCAGACAGCAGATCACCCGTGTATCCTCTGACGAATAGACTCTTTATTAGCTGCAACATATATATCTGAAAGAGAAATTTATCGATTAAAACCCACTTTAAATTGCGCAATTTGCTATCAATATCAATATTCAGACATGTCAAATTGAAAGCAATTTCGTACATTCATATCTGCTACTCTAAATTGAATTTGCTGAAACGCACCATTTTTTTCGACGAAATCATTGTTTAAATCTCTACCCATGACTATTATTAGGCGCTTCAGTATATCATTCGTCTTTTTAACATTTTATGAAACTATTTATAGGCTTGGCACCGGAAATTTCTGCTCGTAATAAAGAATTTATGGCCGCGTTTTCATCGCAAAATGCGTCGGCTTGTGCGGAATTTTACTGTAACGACTGCAAGTTTTTACCTCATGGGAAACCACTTATTGGCGGAAAAGAAGGTAGGTATCAGAGATGGAACCGTGTCACCGGGTCACAATAAAGCGACCCGGCTCCATCTCTGGTAAGTATATAAAATTTATTAGTTGTTTTTACAGGCGTTACAGTGTTGAAAAGTAGTATTTTATAAGTTACATTTCCTGTCAGTTATTTTAGTTCGTGTTTGAATAATTACAGATATATCTTGCTTGTTAAAATGATATTCACTTGTCGGTATACAATTCTTGTTGAATCGAAAGTTTCAAATCCTTTCTAATGTATATTGACACAAAACCAGAACGTAAAAGTTGATAAAAACCATTTCTACTATTTTGTTATTTTGTGTGGTGAACGTAAAAAGGTGGTTTAAAAACGGGTTGCGGAGTTGAAAAACTGCATGCTTATAATAGCTAAATGCTGTTTTTATGTAAATTTTACTAATATTGAAGGGGTCATAATTTTTTCTAGAAACCAAGCCAGTGTCCCTGGCATGATTTTTGAAAACATGGCCAAGCTTTTGCTATATTAAAATTTAGCTTTATTTAAATAGAATCTTGCTATCTACAGTTATTTATGCTAATCTTTGCGGGTTTTGCCATATATATAATCCGTAAAATTTTGCCACACTAATGTGTACAAATGTTTTCGATATAACACAAAACTAGGTTTTTCATAAATCAGTCTACACTGTAGAATTTGAGAAATTTTTAGGACCAGACAAAAAATAAGACATGATTATTTCAAAATCTTCATTTTCCGGAAAAATCAAACCATATATAACCAAATGTTTTCGATATAACACAAAACTAGGTTTTTCATAAATCAGTCTACACTGTAGAATTTGAGAAATTTTTAGGACCAGACAAAAAATAAGACATGATTATTTCAAAATCTTCATTTTCCGGAAAAAACAAACCATATATAACCAAATGTTTTCGATATAACACAAAACTAGGTTTTTCATAAATCAGTCTACACTGTAGAATTTGAGAAATTTTTAGGACCAGACAAAAAATAAGACATGATTATTTCAAAATCTTCATTTTCCGGAAAAAACAAACCATATATAACCAAATGTTTTTGATATAACACAAAACTAGGTTTTTCATAAATCAGTCTATACTGTACAATTTGAGAAATTTTTAGGACCAGACAAAAAATAAGACATGATTATTTCAAAATCTTCATTTTCCGGAAAAAACAAACCATATATAACCAACGAGATTACAATAGTTATTTGTCGTTTTTACCGTATGCACACAAAACTGTTATAGAGATAACAATTAATATATCGGTCCACTGTTTATATGTACTTAAAGCAAATTTGGTTCTAGGCAAAATAATTTGTCAGACGGATTCTTGAAGTGACGTCAACATTAATTTCTGGCCATACTTACAGTACAGTTTGAGCGTCAACCTTATCGTGGTTACCTTTATCTCCCACAATGTAGCTTGCATAATTTTTATTGTCATTGCTGATAATAGTCTCATAAGCTAGTAGCTCGTCTTATCGCGAAGATAGTGAATATGAGCGTTGAATATGTAATTTAGAGATACATCCATGTATATATTGAGCATTAAATTACAGATTGAACTATGAATTTCTTTGCAAATTGAGGCCAAAACACCTATGCAGCTCGAGTTGTTGTGAGATTTTACCATTTTCGTGTATTTTAGGTCCCATAGACTCATGAAAATACCGTTTTGACCCATCCCTGCAGCGTAAACACTAATAATTCTCTCCAATCGTTTCAATTACACCACTCGGAATTGAATATTTTCGCGATTTTCTTCAAAATACAGTGCAAATTAATACGTGACTATCTACGTTGTCAAAACAAAAAATTGTTCAAATATATGGATCAAAAATGGAACCGGATCACGGAGGAGATGGCTCACCGGGAGATTTCGGGTTACATCTGTGGCCGGATCACCAGGTCACGTTGTCCCCGGGTTACGGTGTCTGGCCTGGTACTGAAGTAATGAACCGGTCTGATTCAAAAACTGAAAGAACTTTGCTCGGCACTGTACTCAACATAGTAGAAGAGCGTGACTAGCGCCCATCTTTGTCTGATCTGCATTTTCGTAGAGCCGCAGTGGAAACTCAAGGACACGTAAACCAAGTTCCACTATGACTACTGTTCTTAATTCGCTGACACAATCGGATCAGTAATGTTGAAGGTTGGTAATACGATGTTGTGATGTTTTTTGCGGCATGTTCATGCAGTGCAGCTTGAGAACCGGATCTAAATTCTTGGACAGCAGATGTGTCCCTTTTAATGTTAATTTCATATCCAAATACTTCCAAGTTGCTTCTAATTCGCTCACATGTCGTTTTGGATGATGACAAAACTACTTTCAAGACATAGCCAAATGGCTTACATTTAGCTTGAACACCTTTTTACTTTTGTCTAGGACTATAGTCTCTGGCTGAGGCCTTGCCTTTAATCGGTCTGTATATTGCCAGGTAGATATTCTACTGTTTATCAAACACCGTTACTTTTACGGCTTCCCAGAACTATTATACATTGTATGCTTTAGAAATTGTCTTGTTCTCGCCGCGTCACCTTGTCGCGGATGCCCGATCAGTACACGGCCGTATCAACGAGTCGCAATATGGTGACACTGTTCAATCTCTGATATAGATATGTTTTCTAACATTTTTACACAAAATATAAGAAGCTGGAATATTTTAGTATTTTGGGGTATGATTCTGGGCAAATTAAGAAAAGAGAGTGCAAAAAAGAATTTGAAATGTTTACTGTTACTTGGAATCTGCTAAACACCATTAAACAATCTTACAAAAATTTCTTGGTTCTTCTGTTTAACAGATCTAGCTCTAAGTATTAAAAATGGATTCTGTTTTTCATCGATAGTGTATTAATGTGACTGAATACAGCGTGGTTGCTGAGAGTTATGATTATTACCTGTTTCATATATATTTTAGGCGTAAAACAATATTTTCAACAAGATATGAACGAAGGCGTTAAATCAGTAAATTTAACAACCGAAGAAGTTAACGGCGCTGGCGATTGGGCGTTCGAGCGCGGTAATTATGTTCTTAATGGATCGCGTGGAACTGAAACCGGATCGTAAGGTTTTACCATCATAATTTAGCAGCGTTAGAACAGATAATTTTTGACCTATAAACTCTAAATATTAGTTGAATCATGCCGCCAATGCGGTAACGTACTGGTTATTCAAATCTATCCGAAAATTTTCTCCCCGAAATGGCACTCACGTATTGCGGGGTACTACTTAACGAATTAACCCAATTCTTGCAGGTTGAAAACTTTCCTTTTGCAGTTGCGAACTGGAACAGTATCATCATAAGCCGATACAGCAGAGCACAATCGTACAGTTCCCACTCTAGCAATAATTTTTAACAAAAAAGGTTTTATAATGTTGCGCAACAAATACGTTTGTTAAAAACATTTTGTTCATTTATCTTCCCAATTATCGTTGGATTAATCGTTCTAATTCTTGAACTAAAAGATGTGCATCATCTCGACGTTAGCCGTGGATCCTCCTTACTCCGAAATTATTCGCTCATTGTTTATGCAGACATTAAAAATGTGAGTTTAAAACTATGGTGCAATATATAAAAGATTAAAAATTTTGAGCTTTCAATATAAATTTACAAACATCATTTACTTTAGCGAGTGCTTAAGACAGTTACATTCATATAATCTGTATTTTAAAAATTTTCTAGGAACAAATTCCAATTTTTGAACTAATTTGCGGATTCGATATATTTTTTGATTGTATGTGTTTTTTGTATTTCTAAAAATGTAGGGTGAATTTTTATAGACAAATCAATTTTTATTCATCATGTCAGTATGTTTTCAAAATTTTAACAGACCAACTGTTAATTACATTGCTTAGTTTTCCAGCTACTTGATAATATGGAAACGTGTTGGCGGTGTATGGCTAATGTACACTGATTGTTTCAATGTTGTTCAACCAGCCCAAGGTTAACTGGGCTCATATCGGGAAATCCAGAAGAAGATTGCGTACATTTTTGAAATTATCTACGTGAACGATGACCTAGTAATAATAATAATGATAATAATAATAATAATAATTTGATAATGTCAAGTTATCCAATCCCGGGAAGATTTGACATGTGTACCATAGCATGAACATTTGATGTTCGATGTCCGCTGTCAACCCAGATCAAGCCGCGCTTAGTCGTAGATTTAGATTTCGGCTTAAGAAAAGCAAAACTTGATGCGATCAGTCTTGGAGAGGGAACTTGACATGATTTATAATAACAATATAACTAGTTTCTCACCGTTTACATTTTTGAGTATGTTGCACCTAGCATAAATATATACGTATTTAGCAAATATTCAATAATTAGTACATAATATTTTCTTTAGCACATTTTGATTTATAATTTCCTCCAGCTATAAGTTTGTAAAATTACATATAAAAATTTAATCTTTATAAATATAATAGTTTGGAATGAAAAGCTCAATTTTTTTGTAGTATAAGCTGAATAACATATAGCCAAGGCGACAAAATACCGTCAAAATATCACAAGATATTGATTTTGAATCACACGATTATATATGTTAGTCTTAACTCTCTCACTATATCTAAAATTTTCTGGTATGCAGTGGGGAGGAGAGTAAGAACTTAGAAGGGGTACCTATACATAGGTTAGGTAAGCCGACTCTTAGGGATAACCCCTACTCGGTTATAGACACCTAAGATTTTAAACCTTTTATGCGAAAAACGTAAAAAGGGAATTAGTTTACGGTAACATAGTTTGTTGGTTGTTTTCAAGATTGTTTGCTGTTTTACGAATATCCTTTATTAGGTATATTGTCAATTTGATTTGAAATGGTTCAGTAGCTAATCTAAAAGATTCGTTACCTGTTGTATGATCCATGCTCAAGTCGTCGTGACACCAAAGCTTCGTCAAAAATTGCTTCAAATGCGAATCCATCTTCAATTCAGAGGATGGCTTCATCCGTCGTAATATCGATACAGTAGATTAGCAAGTCTTGTGTAAAATAAGTTCGCCGTGCACTTTATGGTCCTAATAACAGCTATTAAGTTATAGATAAATGACTTAACGTGCGTTTACACGTCAAACTTTTGGTTTGCCTTGCAGTGTATGTTTGCGTAAGGGTTGCCCTTCATTTGCTTTCCGGGAACACTTTGTGATCCTAACAGGAGCCCCTAAGTTATAGATAAATGACTTAAGGTGCGCTTACACATGCGATAAGTTTAACCAAGAAATTTTTAGCTGCACCGAAATTGTGTGCGCTCTGCAATTTAAAATTAACGATATTGGCCTGGTACAGAAAATTTATCATAATGTTAAATCCTTGCTTCGAACGGGACTTTTTACACTAGGTTACATTAATTTTCCCCAATTTATATTTATAGGTATGGATGTGAAACAAGTAGGGGTTTGAGCACGCACACACTGACCTACAAATTTAGTTTTAGTATATTCAAGTAAAATTATTAATACTTTGTTATTTAATTATCCTTTTAAGGCCCCATTTCAGGTTGCCCACCCCTTCCCCACTTACGAATAGCGTTATGCGTCCCTGGATATTGGTATTCGTAGTGCGAGTAGAATCTAAGGGTATTGAGTTCAAAATCTAAGCTAAGGATATTAAAACTAAGGCTTATATTTAACCCATCGGGAACAGAATGGTCTACTTTTCTCTTATGTATTTAAACGTTAGTTTGGCAGCTATTTTCGAAAAATACATGGTACCATTGAAACAAAGTTGGTTTATATAATTGGTCAAAATACGTAGTACATTTTAAAATTTGTTAAGGAAAAAATTTAACAGTAAAATAAACTATTACTCAAGCGACAATTTTGTTTAGCGGTGCAAACTTCAAACTATTTTGTTTGACGTAAATAGTAATAATCATAAATAATATATTTGGATTTAGCTTCTTATTATCTTACTTACTATTTTCTATTATATAATCTATCCACTGCTATAACCGATCTATCGTATTATGCTTCAAATATACAACATTTTAGTAGGTCTAGTCTCGTGATATCTCAAATAAACGTTGTCAGTGTCTTCATTGAGTTTATAGAAATCAGTACAAAAGAACCAACAAGTGACGAACTAATCACTGCTGTAACCGATGTATCGTATTATGCTTTAAATATACAACATAATAGTAGGTCTAGTCCCGTGATATCTCCAACAAACGTTGTCAGCGTCTTAATCGTGTTTACTGAAATCAGTACAAAATAACCAACAAGTGACGAAGTAAGCACTGCTATAACCGATGTATCGTATTATGCTTCAAATATACAGCATTTTAGCAGGTCTAGTCTCGTCATATCTCAAAAAAATGTTGTTAATGTCTTATTCGTGTTTATACAAATCAGTACAAAGGAACCAACAAGTGACGAAGTAATCACTGCCATAACGGATGTATCGTATTATGCTTCAAATATACAACATTTTAGTAGGTCTAGTCTCGTCATATCTCAAATAAACGTTGTTAGTGTCTTAATTTATGTTTATAGAAATCAGTACAAAAGAACCAACAAGTAACGAAGTAATCACTGCTATAACCAATGTATCGTATTATGCTTCAAATATTCAACATAATAGTAGGTCTAGTTCCGCGATATCTCAAATAAACGTTGTCAGTGTCTTAATCGTGTTTATAGAAATAAGTATAAAATAACCAACGAGTGACGAAGTAATCACCGCTATAACCGATGTATCGTATTATGCTTCAAATATACAGCATTTTAGTAGGTATAGTCTCGTCATATCTCAAATAAATGTTGTTAGGGCCTTAATCGTGTTTATACAATTCAGTACAAAAGAACCAACGAGTGACGAAGTAATCACTGCCATAACCGATGTATCGTATTATGCTTGAAAAATACATCATTTTAGTAGGTCTAGTATCGTCATATCTCAAAAAACGTTGTTAGTGTCTTAATTTGTGTTTATAGAAATCAGTACAAAATAACCAACGAGTAACGAAGTAATCACTGCTATAATCGATGTATCGTATTATGCTTCAAATATACAACATTTTAGCAGGTCTAGTCTCGTCATATCTCAAATAAATGTCGTTAATGTCTTATTCGTGTTTATACAAATCAGTACAAAGGAACCAACAAGTGACGAAGTAATCACTGCCATAACCGATGTATCGTATTATGCTTCAAATATACAACATTTTAGTAGGTCTAGTCTCGTCATATCTCAAATAAACGTTGTTAGTGTCTTAATTTATGTTTATAGAAATCAGTGCAAAAGAACTAACGAGTGGCGAAGTAATCACCCGCTTCAAGTGTGTTACAGAACAAAAAATGCGCTACATAACATTTTCAATCAATCAATAATATCACTATTTATTGTGTAATAAGCTTCATATTAGCCGCCATTAGCGTTAGTATAGGGACACGCTGTTGGACAACCTCGTCTTACCGTTATGTTGCACTTAACAGTGAATTTATATTATCACAATGTCAGTGAAATTATAGTACCTATTGCATATTTATGTATGATATTAATGAAGTAACAGTTTATAATATGATATCTGCAGTGCTAATAAAACAATACATCAATAACCTTAAAGTTGGAGCATCCAATGAATCGAACCCAAAGCGTCTAGCTCGTAAGACGAACGCTCTATCACTACATCATGGGGCCTGACAAACTCACGTTGAAACTAAGCTATGTGCGCTATTGTTGTGCTGCGCTATAGTAAAAAAACTTTTAACCCACATGGCTATATGTGACGTATATTTTACAAAAAAAAAAAACTCAAATTTAGATTTTGCTGGTTTTTTGAAAACTAGTAACAGGTTGTGCGATATCTATCATTTGATTTAACAGCTGACTTATGTAATTGCAAAAGTTTATTCTATTTATACCCTGGGAGAGGGGTCGGCTTTCGATCTCTGAGGAGGGTTCAGCCGGTCGGCGCGACGGGAGAGGTGTGTTGAGAGACCTCCCGGGTTGTGTCGGGTAACCTGCTGGGGAGTGGGAGGGGAGCGGAGAGAGAAATCGTGCGCTTAACGTCGAGAGGGAAGGATTCGATACCTTAACCGCGTTACCCCTATACCGAATAAGGATGTATGATTTTGTTGCAGCGCACAAGTTTGCACGCGTGCTTTTATATGCGCTCGCTGTTGGAAGGGTCATTATGCAACCGAACGAAAGCTGCTAGATAGTTCAGTGGTTTGCATACGTCGATCGATTGCAATTAAACATTCTTGTTTCTAGCTTCTCAGAATTTCAACTAAGTTTAGATTGTTCGTTATACCTATATTTTCCATAGCATTTTTATAGTTCGTATTGGTACAATAACCGCAATATATTGTATGATCAGCCGTTCTTAACCCTACTTATCTAACAAAAGAGTGTCAATGAAATGAAAAGGAATGAAATATGAAAAGAAGCATGTGGATACTTGTGAAAATGGAATGAAAATTCCCGCTGTTCCCATCTAAGCGGTGCCAATCTTCGTTTGCCCTGCCTTCCGGCATTTCGATGTCAACGAAGACCAAAGTTCTAGGTGGAGCACACAGTGGCTTCCTGCAATCGGTCATTTTACCACGCATACTACTCAATTTATCGACTTCAAAGGGTTGGAAAGACGAGTCAGGCTGACCCGGATTCGAACACCTGACCATACAATTTATAATCTAAACTTATACAACTAAGCTACAAAACCATACCTCATCTTTTACTTCTTCTTTTCCTTTGGCCTTGTAACCATGTGGCCTTAGCACACGTGGATTATTGGCGCCGATTAGTTGTATCTACAGGGCCAGATTATATACATGTATATAAATTAAATTTATTTGTAGTTGTAAGCAAAACCGATAAGTATTAGGTAAATAATATTTTACAATATGTCTAATCAAACATACTTATAATATATAAATGAACACCAGCTCGACCAAAGACGGTGGGTCGATGGGAAGCCCTATAAGTACGCACAATTACCGAATAAATGATTGCTTAAATCGTAATCAGAAAGAATTTCCTTTGATGTTTGCCGACGCCAATTTGGACGTCGTTTAAAAGACAAAACCTTTGATAATAATATCCTTTGGCCTCATCTTCTTAAAACCCGAAAGGTTTAAAATTTAAACTCACCCATCGACAAAGTATTTGTTACAAGCGGTGGCTATTACTCTGCTATTATTGTTATCATTATTGTAACTTATTATCTCGCTGGTCCAAAATGTGCTTTAAAAGAGATAATTTAAATTTGGTTTCAATCCTATGTCTCAATAAAACAGAACAATTCGATAAAATAAACATAAAATTAGATATTTCCGTTGAATTTTGGTATTCAACGAACTTTATCTCATTGTTCGTGTACTTTCGCTTTACTTTTGTTGTTAAAACTTTAAAGCAATCGTAGTGATAACAATAGAGCATTATTGAATTTTTGTAAGACTCCGCTGCAAAAACGGTGTGTCTAACTATTGGTATTGACTCAAGTTTTACCTAAATTTGAATCCAATATACACTCAATAGTCGGTATTTTTAAACCCCAAGCCTGTGTTAAACTTTGGTGTGTTTGAATCATGTATTGATTCAATTTGAGTAACTTTTGACTCAAAGTTAGACTCAAATTGAGTTAATCTTAAGCGCAGGGTTAAAAAAGATGGATGCAATTTGAGTCTAACTTTGAAGCAAAAGTGACTCAGATTGAATCAAAACTTGATTCAAACACGCCAAAGTTTAACTCAAGTTTTGATTCAATTTGCGTCACTTTTGACTCAAAGTTTGACTCTCATTGAGTCAATCTCAATCGTAGGGTTAAAAAAGATAGATGCAATTCTCAAAATTTGGCTCAGCGCTTTTGCATAATATGACGTTTGATTTTACTTATGTATTATACCTTATCCAATTACAAGGTTTTTCAAGTCACCATCCAAAAATAGCAGGGGTACCTCACTCTTCTCAAGGTTCCTTGGGGGTATATACCGGTCACCCGTTAAGCTTCCTTTGATTGGTAGCTGCCTTTGAATTATAGGAACGACAGCCGGCAAACGACCACATCGTCGAACAGCAGCAAATACATAAGTATATATAACCGAGAGTCATAGTTTTCTACGAAATTTTTATAATCCATTCTTGGTGATACAAATTTGCAATTTTCGATAACTTCTAAAGTAGTCTTATATTTTGTCAGACGCACTAAAGCGTAGGCATACACAGCTACTAAAAAACTATTATATATTCAATCTCCAGTTGACAAAATCAATGGCGTGTTTGTGCCACAGGTATGATACCTACATCGGAACCCAATGTAAGATGGCACAGGCCGGAGGCTTTAGGTAGACAAAAATTTATAAAAAACGTGTTATTGACACATCACTTCGATGCTAATAGAGAAAGATGTTACCAATAGGTAGACTTCTACAGACGACATTTTAGTCACAAAATAGAAGTAATTTAAGGATAATAAATTTATACAGAAATGACTATAAGTAAAAATATATAAATTATTGTCAATAGCCACCGCATAGAAAAAAATCGTAGTGGTCGGATGGCTTTAAAAGTTCGCCCATCTGCAAAGTATCGCGGAGTTTTATTTCAACAAAAAATCAGACAAAAGTGTTTAAGTTCGGTTATAAATTCGTACGGTAAAATGTCCAATTTAATTAACTATGCAAATATTATAGAGCGCCGTTGTAAACAGAATCCAGTAACAACATGGTTTATAAGCAGACAAACCAGAGTCACTGTACAGTTCCATCAAAATTTACAAAACAAAACCTTACATGTGTTAACCCATTAACAAACTTATTCATTTGTTTATCGTGCAATACTTGACAAACGCATGCCGGACCCAAACCATATGGCGTACGCAAACCACTGCGCTATCTAGGAGCTGTTGCTGGGTTCCTTAAAGGAACTCGCGAATCGAGCAACAACGCATGTGCGTGCAAACGTACATCATACGACAATCTCAGCCAACACAACACGGAACAATGAATGCTGGCGCTATATAATACCGTTCCCTATTAATGGGTTATTCAGGTAACTTATTACCGTTTTCGTTAAAAAACCCCAGTTAAGCCTAGAAGAAAGTCTACAGTGCACGGACGTATGAGGTCAGATAATGCCGAGAAGCGTTATATGTTGCAAAGGGCAAGTAACTATTCCGACGCGGTAGGCAGCCCGTACGAAGTTGGTTTGTACTTCAATTTAACAAATATTTAAGCATAGATACTTACGATAAAGCTTAGATCAAATATATCAAAACGGTAGCCCATTTTACCTTAAGGGGCCGATCATATTTCACTTCTCCCCTTAAAGTTACTGGCCAAAAAGGTGATATGTACTTACAACTCCAAGTTCGCAAGCCAAACGCGGAAATTTTGTACAATGGATTTTGTGAATTTTGCTGCGTTTACAAAAAAATACATATCGAAATCAACATAACAGTCTTGCAATTATACATTATCCAGAAATTCCGCCATGGGTGCTGGGATTTCAACTTCACTTTAGTTTTACGTGGCTAAATGTGTTTTATCTCCTGCTCAGGGTGGAGCCGGGTTAATGTTTAATCATAGACGTATGCGTCAAAATATATGCCAAATGGAACATATCATTCAAGAGTTAAATATAACAATAGGTTACATTTATAAGTAATTTACTCATTTCGGCTTGCTTTTTGTGTAGTTAGGTTTATTAGCTTCACAGCGAAAAATACACAAAAAAACTAATGGATTCGACATTGAAAGTCAGATAAGGTTGAAATATTCAGCTACCGTTTATCCCACGTTTCAGAAACGATGACAAATCGAAGTTATTTAAACGATATTTAGTCTTATAACATGGTGACGATGACAAATCGAATTTATTTAAACGATATTTAAAGTCTTATAACATGGTGACGATGACAAATCGAATATATTTAAACGATATTTAAAGTCTTATAACATGGTGACGATGACAAATCGAATATATTTAAACGATTTTTAAAGTCTTATAACATGGTGACGATGACAAATCGAATATATTTAAACGATATTTAAAGTCGTATAACATGGTGACGATGACAAATCGAATATATTTAAACGATATTTAAAGTCTTATAACATGGTGACGGTGACAAATCGAATTTATTTAAACGATATTTAAAGTCTTATAACATGGTGACGATGACAAATCGAATATATTTAAACGATATTTAAAGTCTTATAACATGGTGACGATGACAAATCGAATATATTTAAACGATATTTAAAGTCTTATAACATGGTGACGATGACAAATAGAATATATTTAAACGATATTAAAGTCTTATAACATGGTGACGATGACAAATCGAATATATTTAAATATATAAGGTATATAAAATATATAAGGTTGAAATATTCAGCTACCGTTTATCCCACGTTTCAGAAACGATGACAAATCGAAGTTATTTAAACGATATTTAGTCTTATAACATGGTGACGATGACAAATCGAATTTATTTAAACGATATTTAAAGTCTTATAACATGGTGACGATGACAAATCGAATATATTTAAACGATATTTAAAGTCTTATAACATGGTGACGATGACAAATCGAATATATTTAAACGATATTTAAAGTCTTATAACATGGTGACGATGACAAATCGAATATATTTAAACGATATTTAAAGTCGTATAACATGGTGACGATGACAAATCGAATATATTTAAACGATATTTAAAGTCTTATAACATGGTGACGGTGACAAATCGAATTTATTTAAACGATATTTAAAGTCTTATAACATGGTGACGATGACAAATCGAATATATTTAAACGATATTTAAAGTCTTATAACATGGTGACGATGACAAATCGAATATATTTAAACGATATTTAAAGTCTTATAACATGGTGACGATGACAAATCGAATATATTTAAACGATATTTAAAGTCTTATAACATGGTGACGATGACAAATCGAATATATTTAAACGATATTTAAAGTCTTATAACATGGTGACGATGACAAATCGAATATATTTAAATATATAAGGTATATAAAATATATAAGGTTGAAATATTCAGCTACCGTTTATCCCACGTTTCAGAAACGATGACAAATCGAAGTTATTTAAACGATATTTAGTCTTATAACATGGTGACGATGACAAATCGAATTTATTTAAACGATATTTAAAGTCTTATAACATGGTGACGATGACAAATCGAATATATTTAAACGATATTTAAAGTCTTATAACATGGTGACGATGACAAATCGAATATATTTAAACGATATTTAAAGTCTTATAACATGGTGACGGTGACAAATCGAATTTATTTAAACGATATTTAAAGTCTTATAACATGGTGACGATGACAAAAAAATATTCGAAAAAATACATTCGATATTAAAGTCTTATAACATGGTGACGATGACAAATCGAATATATTTAAACGATATTTAAAGTCTTATAACATGGTGACAAAGACAAATCGAATATATTTAAACGATATTTAAAGTCTTATAACATGGCGACGGTGACAAATCGAATCTATTTAACGATATAAGTCTTATAACATGGTGACGATGACAAATCGAATATATTTAAACGATATTTAAAGTCTTATAACATGGTGACGATGACAAATCGAATATATTTAAACGATATTTAAAGTCTTATAACATGGTGAAGATGACAAATCGAATATATTTAAACGATATTTAAAGTCTTATAACATGGTGACGATGACAAATCGAATATATTTAAACGATATTTAAAGTCTTATAACATGGTGACGATGACAAATCGAATATATTTAAACGATATTTAAAGTCTTATAACATGGTGACGATGACAAATCGAATATATTTAAACGATATTTAAAGTCGTATAACATGGTGCACTTAAGACGACGCCATTATTGTGATCGTATTGCCTAAAGATCCATGTTTTGTGGGAAGTTGAGCCAACTTGGTCCGCTCATTCCCATTTTAGATTACATCGTAACAACAAAGAAAGCCTCGATTTTGACCAAAGACAGTATTTATTGCCTTGTTTGCGAATCGAGGACATAATTTTAATTCCCGACATAGAAACATATGTATATCACTTAAAGTGGAAGGCTAATATGAAAATTTGAACCAAATTGGTTCACAGGTTACCACGCCATCGACGGTAATCGGATTTGTGTCGTAAAACGTAGGTAATTTCACTTTTGAAAACCAACCGAATGTTTCTTTTGATACTTAGTGACAGACCCATTAAACACGTTAATGTAGAAAAACCAACAATAGTTAACAAGCATTCTTATTATAGACGTTAGAATAATAATTAAGCTACCAGTAAAGTTCGAATTTTTTTCAAAACAGATTGCTAATCTCTAAATCTTGATAATCCTATTTTATTATTGGGTACGCGTAATCAAAATTTTGAGGCTCATAATCCCTCGGCCCATCCTGACGTCCCCGACTAGGACGAAGCACCAGCTATGTAATTAAATCAATTTAGCAGTAATTTTTAATGTTGCTCATTTTGGGTTCTGTACTAAAAGTTACTGTTCGCTACAATTTGTGAATGATTTTTCCATGACGGGTATCGCTATGTACAGCAGTAGTGTCTGGACAAGTCCGTCTTCATCAAAAGTAGAGAAGAGAGATGAAACTGATTTCGGAAGGAATTTAACTTTTGTATTTGCAAGGCTAAACTCAACTGTAATAATATTGTTCTCATTTAACTATGATATAATCACATTGGCACAGGTATAATATGTCTAAATATTTCAATTTTAGTTTTAATTTGCGTCTCTAAAATTTCCAACTTTCCCTTTTAGTTTCTGCTAAATAGAAGAATATCTTGGGCTCCACACCCATTTGAATAACCTAATTTATGCTCGATTTGTTTTTAAACAAAGATACGACACCGAAAATAAACTTTCGTCAGAATTAGTCGAATCCATAGCTATGTAATTTAAACATCATCAATAAGTATGTGATTATTATTATTACTTTACGAAAGCAATTTCTAAAAGTACAAGCTATCTTCTATTATAGTTCTTTGTTTGTTACTTTCTGATAAATAAATTTATATAATAGTAATAGCGACGAGCAATAATTGACAAGTTAAACATGTTTATGGCTGGGGTTTGCAAGATATTACATACAAACGATCAGGCGACAAACGATAGTCAAATAATAATTCAAATTAGAATGTTAAAACAAGAAGGCGTGATATTGGCGGCAAACTTCAAACGATTCCTTTCAGAAATACATTTTGAGACTCCCCGGATCTGATGTTGTTAACTAAAAGAAATAAAATATTTTTGACAACAGTGATAAGTAATAATTGTTTGTTGTTTATTATTTGCTGTGTTGTGTTATCTTAGCTTTTTTATAGTATTATTGAGCAACATAACTATTTTGCTATGGGCCAAGGTAATTTTGAGGAGCGGAAGTGTAATGCATGCCATGCCATTCTCGATATACTAAGCCTTAGCCTAAGCTTATGTCCTTATATGAGACATGCACTAAGCAATAAGTCGGAGGCTTAAGCCCCGAACCCTTGCTCTAAGCCGTTCCTTTCTTCTAACGATGTAACCTATTGCACCTCGTGGTTACATGGGCCTTGGTATGAATAGCGTTCATGGCGAAAAAACGAACTACCCTGTTTGAAATAACAAAGCAGTATTTGGGAGTGAAAAGGTCCACGAAAGACTACACTGGACCAGCTGGAATTCGAAAACGGACTGTAGCACGCAAAGCTAGCTCACCCAAGTGGAAAGGACTTAATTCAGCAGTACTATACATAAACCAGTGTGGGTGTCTGCAGGAGCATTGGCCACACGGGCAACAAAATTTACACGTTACATGTGATCTGTGTTAGTGCAACTGTAGGCTAAAATATCTTGTTGACAATACGTTTAGCAACTAAAGTGAGATCAAAAACAAGCAATTTTGGCTCAAATTCGCTCTTGGGAATCATTGGAAGATTTGATATATATTGTGAGAGCGTCTCTAATCTGCATCGTATATTATATCATCAATATATTTCCACCGGCGTCGAAACTACAAAATAGAAAGCCCAAAATCAGTATTTGCACTTAATTAGTGTATATTTCGCTGTTAAATTTATATATTTGGAAATGTTGGTTCCATTTGGTTCATGCATTTACTGTGCGTGTAGCGCTTCTGTGATAGACGAATACTGCTGAATTCATCTCTATATGCAGATATATACCTACGAAATAAGGAGCGAAAAAAATTCTGGATCAGAATCGACGAAGTGTTGCTATTATCTTCTGTATCTTTCCAAAAATACTCCGATCTGATTTATGGTACAAAATGATTAATATCCATTGAGTTTAATACTTATCCTTTTATGCGGTTCTAATTTTTATTCATGGATTTATCTATTTCACTTATATATATTTAAATCCAACGGTCTCAGCGCAGCATCTAATCTAGGTTAACGATGAAACTGCACGCCGCCTCGACGGTAAAGCTATTACAATAAAAAGAAAATAAAATATGAAGATTTAAAATTTGTTAATTTATAAGACATACATCTTCTGTCTAATTAATCTTGAGTGGCGTAATGTGACATGATTGAAAAACAGCTCGCCTTGTTTGGGAGTCATTCAGTTCCGGTTACAAAACCTACTTAAAAGTTGCCCTGCGTTAGTTGCCCGCTTTTTTATCACTCGAAGTTAAATATCTATATTTTTTTAGTATATAAGCATCAGTTACCAAGGTTTCGTTGTGATAGAACAGATTTCTTTCATTTCCTTTTAAAATATTTCCAAACAACTATTGGACCTTGTAAGTGCACTAAATTCGAGAAAAATACGAAATTGTTGTATCAAATCCACAACTTTATATAAAGAAGGGTAATCCGTTATACTATTTTGCTGCAAGAAAATATTTCCCTAATTGTGACTTTTTTGCTACATTTGACTTTGTTCATAGTCAAGTTAGCGATGCTGCTGGTTCAAATGCATTTTTATTCGTTTCAGAATTATATATTGTGGCGATTAAGACACTAGGAAAATCATTACATAGTTAGACGTTAAGTTCTGAGATTCTACTTTTGCAGCTGGAGTTTCGCAGAGCGAGGCGCTTAATACTAAGAGCACTGGGCTGTTATTAAAAATATGTGAATAGTGTAACGTTTTCCCATGTATATTTTCAATGACTTTCAGTTTTAAAGTGCCTTTTCAAAGTATCATTTTTCATTTTTGATCAATAATGGTAGAAAATTTCTTATGTGACATTTCGATGATTATATCTTTAGTGACACTTTGGAAGCGATCTTCGCTTGACTTCGCAGCTGCTATGAAAAGTATGACTTCGCATTGCGTGGTTTAGACTACCCATGTCATTCCAAATGTTAATCTATTTAGAACTTGCTAAGTTTTGTGAAATGGGAAGTTTTTTAACATCACCATTTTTCAAGATACCGTGAAGAATACCCCTTTTATTTGTTTTCCTCTGTGCCCTTTTCCGAGATACTGTATTTTTTCTTGGCAATCACCGGTTATACAGATTCCGTTTTTGGCAAGATCGTACTTATGTCTTTTTACTAAAGCTTTGTTTTTTTCGTAGAAAATACGTATATATTTTTCGAAGCACTGTAATCTATATGCCTAAACACGCGATTAACCTTTGGCAACACGTATATGTAAAAATATGTCCCATTGAAAATTTTCCTTCCGTAGTATTATATATTCAGCATTTTTAAGCTATTATGTTTGATGTCCTCCTCATGTAAAACTTGCAATGCACCACATATATATATTTTGACACGGTTGTTCCCAATTAGACATAAAAATGGGTTTGTTACCACATTTCAACAATTTAAATTTAAAACCATGTAAACTTCAGTCTACCTTAGCAACATTTTAAATTTTGTCAAATTCTTCGCGCTAGTTCTTCAGACATCCTGCCGCTTTTCTATCATTACAGTCTTGAAGTTTTTAATAAGTCTGCCAATGATTTCGGGGTTCTAGATGCTTGAAAAATCATATATCAGCGTCATATAAATTAAGGTGTTTTAATGCTTCATGCAATATACCAAATTTTTATTAGATATATTTAATTTTTTTAATTTTATTGATGATGTTAGCTCTTACTGGCGATGTACTACAGTTATTTCAGACAAAAACGCCAAATTTTTATTTTTTAGTCTTTATTGCATGTCACTTGATTGGAGACGATGACACAAAATGAATGGTGTAACAACATATGTACAATGCTACTATATTACAGAAATGCAATATTACAAAAAATTATGACAGATAAAACAACTATTTTCAGGGCGTAGCGAGATGGGGACTCGTCAATTTTCTTCAATAAATTCTCCAGCGCCACAACCCTACTTGTGAGTAGCTTGTTGTGCCACTGAATACATTTAATAATATATAATATGAAAATATGTTTTAGCTGTAAAATATCTAAATTCAATCAAATAAAGTTTACTGGAAAAGGTCTGTATAATACAGAATTTGATTGGCTACTAAATATACGGCTACACGTACACGAATATCGTTACTAGTTATTAATTAAAAAGGTGATGCAGTTATTGGCTCTGTTTCATGTCCGGAAAGACAAGCAATCAGACAGGCCCCAACAATCAATGTTTGGCAACAACGACGCCTTATCCAATACTTAAACTCATAGTAAGTAAATTAATATACGTATGTATGTATATATATATCGCTTAATTAATAATCGGTCGGGTTCTAACTATATTGTTGCATGTATTAAACGGGGGCTTCGCAAGCTCTTCAAATCTGGTGGTGTCCGGCAAAAAACAGGGGCCGAGTCTATTTTGTTATAAGCCCATCAGTTAATTTTTTCACGTTTGTTAGCAAAATGTTCCAGGCACCGCTTCTGTTTGCGACACCCCTCCCCTCATATCAAATATTAAAAACAGATGATGAGTACAGTAGGAGCACTTGACTTTTTGTGCGATTAGGATAGTGCTTTGTTTAAAAGGACAAGATGAGGTCAATAGGTTAAATGCACCATAAACCTATTCTCAAATTTACCGTCAACATTTTTCATTTTTTGCTTCAGGTTTTTGCGAACACCAAATGGTCTAAAGAATAGCAGTAGACCTTAAATCTAGGACCAATAAAATATTAAAAGAGTTTCTGATTAGTTTATGAGATCCAAAGAAGAGTTTCAATGAAAGAAAGAATAAATGAAATGTCTCAGATCTCGTGCTGAAATCGCAATTACTCGCAAAACTGCAGAGCTCCCTGCACCAGTGCATTCCGTGGATTTCGCTTATCAACTAAACCCAAAAGCTTTCGAATTTAGTACGACAGTTAGTAAAACAGTAGTTGCTCATCCAAAATCATATTTGCTTGCTTGTAAATGCTGATAATTACGAACGTTTGTGAGTCTAAACTAGCTATCCTACTTTGCTGAAAACGACATGGAATAATTCCAGCCATTTCCAGATTTCATATGCATGCAGAACGCATAGTTTACAAATGTCTAGCCTAAGTTTGCTTTAATTCGTGTACTGCATCGTAGAAGTTATTGTACGAGCAATATTTGCATTAAATAAGTATATTTAAATAATGTTTAAGGATGGCTTGCTATCATGCTGTGTGAAAACTTGAGCCAAAATAATATACACGCTTGCAGCTTACATCATGATGATACCATCATGATTATCGGTTTTGGCGGTATCGGCATTATATATCGATGACTCTACCTTTCGATATTTTGACGAATGAAAGAAAAAGAATTTTCAGATATAAGGGACGGAGGGCGGCGTGGCGGCCGTCGCCTCGTTAAGGACTAACGCTTGAAAATTTTTTGATTGAAAAAAAAAGAATTTTCAGATATAAAGGACGGAGGGCGGGGTGGCGGCCGTCGCCTCGTTAAGGACTAACGCTCGAAAAATTTTTGATTGAAAGAAAAAGAATTTTCAGATATAAGGGACGGAGGGCGGCGTGGCGGCCGTCGCCTCGTTTTGGACTAACGGTTGAAAAATGTTTGATTGAAAGAATAAGAATTTTCAGATATAAAGGACGGAGGGCGGGGTGGCGGCCGTCGCCTCGTTAAGGACTAACGCTCGAAAAATTTTTGATTGAAAGAAAAAGAATTTTCAGATATAAGGGACGGAGGGCGGCGTGGCGGCCGTCGCCTCGTTTTGGACTAACGGTTGAAAAATTTTTGATTGAAAGAAAAAGAATTTTCAGATATAAGGGACGGAGGGCGGTGTGGCGGCCGTCGCCTCGTTTTGGACTAACGGTTGAAAAATTTTTGATTGAAAGAAAAAGAATTTTCAGATATAAGGGACGGAGGGTGGCGTGGCGGCCGTCGCCTCGTTTTGTACTAATGCTTGAAAAATTTTGGATGTCCATGACGTTGGCTATCGAATAAAAATTGCCTAGATGTGGCCAAGTAGTGATCTATTCTAGACAGCCTTGCAGCCGAGTAGCAGTCGACAAGTTAGAACGTAAAATACTGGAAGACTTTATCTGGATGTCACCTTCGCATTTTTCCTGGTGGACCTTGTACAATAGGTCTGTGCCAAATTCTGTCACAAGTTTCACAGGAATTTTTTAAACACGCACGTCGTTTGCCACATAGCAATATTGAATATTTAGCAGCTGTAACAAAGACAAATCTTTACGGCGCTATTGTATTTTTAAATCCTGTTCTAAAATCCAATATCCAGAGTTGTAAAACATTAACTGTTGAAATTTCGATCTTGAGTCACGGAGCCGTAAAACTAGTCCTTTCAATTATTTTATGTGCCAGAATCTTTGAACTACTCTTGTATCCAAAAATATCCCGACTAGGTTTTCAGCAGTATCGTGACTTCCGTCATTTTTTACCAAAATCAGTATTATATATAAAATTTCATTTTTACATCGCAGCCAATATATTTCAGTCATATTGGAACACAAATCCTCTCTTTTCAATTACATATATAAATACATGCTCTTCGGGGGTGGCGGGTCGGGCTTCGGTTTCCGGTGGGAGGTGGGAATCAGCCGGTTGCCGGGGGGGCGACCTAGGTACCTCCCCGGGCCAGTAGACGGGGATTGGGCCACCTGCGAGTGGTCATCGCTTCGTGCCTAGGAAATGTCCGACGCCTCTAGGGGTTACCCCCCACCTTATAAGCATGTGTGCATAAATCCCGGGGAGCGTAAACATCGCTGGGTTCCAACCCTTCGATATGTTACTTACAGGGATACGTCTAAAAGTGCGACCTACAGTTGTTGCAATCTGCAATTACACTTTGCGTCCACATTTTTATATAATGCATCTCAATCCGGCTCTACACTTTCCAGCTCGATATGGGTTAATATTTTGATTTGGGCCTCCAGTTTTCAATTCGTGGTTAACTGCATGCGTATAACTAAACCAAATTAATGAATTGTTTCAGACTGGTACTATGTATATTTATAAGGCATAGTTCCATCTACATTCCCTGAAGCTTTGACAATGTTAAATTCAAACATTCAAAACAAGTGCGCTTAAAGCCGTTGAATTTATAAACGAGAATGGAAATTGTAAATGCAATTTTAAGTATTGAAATTTGGAAGTGAGCCACCACGCATATTTTTCATGTGGCCCAACGCAATCACAATCTATATATACTATTAAAATTTGAGGTGTAGGTACTTACTTATATTGCAAGAAAATAATAGATAGTAGTTTGGTTCTACAATGGTTTGTTGATTATAAATTTAGTTTTACTAAATATCGACCAGTTTTGCAAGAACATTTAGGCCTTTTAAATAGGCTTGCGGACTTAGTTTTAATTCTACTAAATTTGGAATACTGAGCGTTACAATGCAAACTCGGATTTTCCCGGTTAATAGGTGCAGGACAGAACGTTTGTTAAATTTTAATTAATAATTTAAGCAATAAAGGCGTTAGTTGGGATTTGGCCGCATTGGTAGACGTTTCTGTAAATGTCTGTTTTTTTGTGAATTTTACCTTTTTTTTTGGTAAATTTTGCGTCTTAACCTATTTTTTTTAGATTATGATATTTGCTTTGCTAGCGACAGTCGTATTTGTTACACAGCTGATATTGCTTCGTATTTTCCCACTGACTGCAAGCGAGACGAAATCTTCAAAAATTTCATCACGTAGGAATTACTATTATAGTACATTTCGGACGACTGTATTAGCCGGAATTAAGCAGACCCGTGGACTCTATTCGTTAAATAATTACACTGCTGGCGGAATTGAGCAGACCCGTGGACTCGATTCGTTAAATAATTATACTGCTGGTGGTATTGAGCAGACCCGTGGACTCGATTCGTTAAATAATTATACTGCTGGTGGAATTGAGCAGACCCGTGGACTCGATTCGTTAAATAATGATACTGCTGGTGGAATTGAGCAGGCCCGTGGATTCGATTCGTCAAACAATTATACTGCTGGTGGAATTGAGCAGACCCGTGGACTCGATTCGTTAAATAATGATACTGCTGGTGGAATTAAGCAGGCCCGTGGACTCGATTCGTTGAATAATTATCATACTGCGTGTGGAATTAACCAGACCAATTACCTCCATTCGTTGAATAATTATACCGGGGGTTTAGCCAACACATCAGGATTACGGCAAGCACTTATCCGCCATAAAAAGATGGCTTTTTCTGGCCAACGTTTAGTTGTGGATGGCAACGACGGAGACGAGTTGTTAGCGCAAAAAACAGCCCATCGTTTTATGAATCTGATTCTTGAGTTACGATTTTATCGACCGCGAATAGTTGAAACCCGTTCTGGACGCTCTTTCTCAGGCTTTGTTAACAGCGTAAACGATTACTATCGTATTTCAAAAACTATAACCATTGACGTATGTGATAATCGGCTCGTTACTCTTATGAACAATATTTCATGCAAAAATAGCAGCAGCAGCAGAAACTACAAGGAAAACTTAGTGCAGTCGTTACTGTTTATGTGGACAATAACGCCAGTTGGCCCGTTGAAATCAGCTCACCCCTGTTCACACAGTTCACATTGTAACTTTAGTCAATACGATAGGTCGTCATTTTCTGACCATCTAAACAAAGTCACAACAATCAGTAGTAAGCTATCATCTAGCTTCACGGACACAAATATCGTTTCCGATTTTCGAAATCCTGTCCGGGCTTCTATTCGCAACGCCAGTACAGTTCAAATTCTGAAACCAATTTATATTAACGTTAGCGATGACTGTATTCTTCGTTGGCAAGCACCGTTTGAAATGATATATAATTTTAGCGTCAATGTAATTAAAATTACCAACAATTCGACAATTCACAGTGATGGCCCTTCTAAGCTCCCCGATTCGAATAGTCAAATACACACAATTGTTGTGGCTGGTACAGGGAGTCGAATTATCGAAATCCGTGATTTATGGCTTGTCGCACTTGGCGACTCGTTTGCTTCTGGCCAAGGTAATCCTGACTCCCCGGCAGCGTTACTTGGTCTAATTCCGGCTGTTTGGATATCTGCCGACTGCGCTCGATCCGGCTGGGGATCTTGGGCATTTCGTGTTTACGCGAGACTTGCAAGACGATATCCTGACCGCGGTATACTTTTCACCTATTTAGCTTGTGCTGGTGCTTCAATACGGAATGGTCTTATTAGTCGTACATCCGCCACAGCCTATGATTACACTAAGTTAAGATTCGGACGTAATTATTATCCCAAAGATGACCCGATGTCACAGATTGATACTGTGGCCTCTATTGCAAAAGCGGCGACGGCCAGTGCAGGTGACGTTTTTTACTGTCCACAAAAACTAAATTTATCACAGAAGAAATCATTGTCCCGTCAACTATGCTCAATAAATTTACATTCCGGAAACCCAAGAAATCTTGAACAACCAGATCTTATACTAATGAGTATCGGTGGGAATGATATAGCTTACGGTGACATCATGTACCAACTTCTTTGGGGTACCAACATCGGGCGAATTTTTGCATCGCTATCAAGCCGATTTTGGTCGCTCAAACGAGACTTTTCAGCCCTAGCGGCGTACATCAGGTTACGGCTCGGCCAAACCCTTAAACCCGGTTCTCTATTCTTGACACAATATTTCGACATTACGCGCAACCATCGTGGAATTATTGATGCTCGCTGTCTGAAAACCCGTCAAAGTTTCCCCAAACATTATCGACGGACAACTAATTTTTTCAAGTACAAAAATACAATAGGGGAATCCACGTTAAGCCGACAATTCGCCCGTGCAAACGTCCAAATTCTAGCTCGGATTAATTACCTTCTGTCCGTAGTAGCCACAAACTACAACTGGACCCCGATCGAAGGAGTGGCCGATATTTTTCGGCGTCATGGTATTTGTTCAAAACGAAGCCTAATCCGCAATCTCCACGATTCGATGGCACTACAAGGTGATTGTGCGGGCGCGTTTCATCCGACCACTGCTGGGAACGCACGAGTTGCCGCTCTTGTATGGGAACGAGTAAACGAATGGCTGAATGCTAACGGCTATGATGATTAATATACAAAAAACGTGTCCCCAAAAAGCAAAAAAAAGTGTTTCAGGAAATGAAAGCATTTTTCTTCTCTAGTCAACTATAGCTGGAAATAGAAACGTGGGCGTTGGCGTTGCCGAAAGTTTTGCTATGCCTTAAAGAATTTCCGTTTCAGTTACTGTTAATGTATGATTTCTAGTTCCTACTGCAGTACTAATATCAATATCAACAAGAATTTCTGCGACAGTGATCGTTGAGGCAAGTCATAAGATATAACAACAAGAGTCATTACTTTCATGATAAAATATAAAAGGTTTTGTCTGACAGTATATATTCGTACAAAGAAATTGCTTTTAAAATTTAGTGTTTTTCTTCGAAAAACAAATTGTCACTCTAGTAAATAGGGTTGAAAGCCGTTTAGAGGCACAACGTTAACGTAGGCTGTATGTACGATTTTGACAACTAGAAAAACACATAAGATATTGCTAAAATCATTATATGAAGGATATTGTCGAATAACTGGATAAGATCGAATAATAACGTTTTTCCGTAAATGCTGAGACTTTTATATAAATGTGCTTTAAAGTTTTATCCGTGCAAAGAAGTGTATAGTTGTGGTACTGTTGTAACACTTGAATTATAAGCATAAAACTTGCCACGTTTACTTATATGCATGAATTTGTGATACATGTTATAAAATTGTTCTATCTATACCCACGTCATAATTAATTGCAGCACGGCTAGCCTTGCACTTAAATATTTGTAAGTACGGTTGCCCAGTTAACTCATAAGACTGATGCTATCGCGCTGGTTTGATCTCGTCAAAATCGAGTATACAAATCTTTAAATGCACGACAGGCTATGCTACAACTATAGCATAAATGTTTCACTTTTAGTCAAACAATCATAATACTGTGCTTATGAAACTGCAAGCATGCCAAGCTGCTTACCAAAATCCAATACCTATATTTTGTGTCGTTCACATTAAGATGCGTGCACTCACTGCACACGGTTACGCGAGAATCGCAGTTGTCGTTACATTATAATAATGTTGTCAGTCGCTACAAGCTTCGTGCAGCAGCTGAAATTTCTGAACGGTGCTTGTAGCGACTATGTCAATTAATATTACGTTGCTTGTAACAACATTGTTTAAAGTTGCACGTGCAGTGTAGCGATAATAAATATTGCCGCACGATAGTGTAACAAGTAATAACATCTCTGCACTGCAGCTGTAACAGAAACCGTAGCAGCAGCACGTCTGTGTATCAACAATTGAGAACTACGTACGCCATATATGGTACGTAAACCTTGGGGACTGGGGCTTTCTGCTTCTCCAGGGTATTAGTCGGTTGCCTGGAAAGGGGAGCAAAGTCCTAGGGGCGTGGGCCTTCGGCCTCTCCAGGGGGTTTTCCGCCGGTTACCCGAAAGGGGGGAGCAAAGTACTTGAGGGCGAGGGGCCTTCGGCCTCTCCAGATGGTTATCAGCCGATTACCCGGAAGGAGGAGCAAAATCCTTGGGGCGGGGCTTTCGGCATCTCCAGGGGGTTATCAGCCGGTTGCCTGGAAGAGGCGAGGGGAGCTAAGTCTTTGAGGCAAGGGGCCTTCGGCCTTTCCATGGGCGTAGCCGGTTGCCTGGAAGGGGAGCAGAGTCCTTGGGGGCGGGGTAGCTTCGACCTCTCCAGGGGGTTATTAGCCGGTTGCCATGAAGGGGTGGGGGTTGGGCATCTGCGAGGAGGGATCATACTTCGCACTGAGGGAGTCCGACACCTAAGAGAAATAATTCCACTCTCGCTCTGTGAGCCAGTATTGTATTGTTACTAGCACCCTGTAAAACATACGTCAGCTTATTTGTTGGTATAGTATATATATTTTTTGGGTTCGGCAACTCCCTTTTATTAGGCGACAAACCATTTTCCTGAGCAAAATTTAGGACATGTTTGAAGCTATGCCAATCTCAAACAGACAGTTGTGAATAGGTTACATGTGTATGAATAAATTGAAAATAGAACTGTTCTATTTTAGCAACTAAATAACAACCAGACCTCCACTTATTGTATGCTTCATTCAACGTTTGTTGTGTTAAAACTTAACATTTATAGGTCGTCATTCATGACAGTATTGATATCATAATAAATCAATGGCAGTGAAAATTTGAATTTGTTAAAATTTATCTAAAATACAAAGCTGTCTTAAAATATATATAATTAAATATTGCAGAGGTTGTGAATTAAAGATAAGTTACAGGTGAAAGATTGAAACCTGGTGAATGTTTACAGATAGATAATACCGGGCATCAGTTCTGATTTTCGTCGTCACCTACCCTGCTGCTACCGCAAGAGTTGGTTTTACACTTTGTGAAACGCTTTCAATTATGATTGTTTGTTTGTGCAAAGCATAAAATTTAAGTTTTAAAAGAGAGTGCAATTTATAAAGACTTTATCGCCAACTGCTACATATAAACAATAAACAGCTATACATGGTTGTAGTCGTGCTATACACAGTTCAGAGTGAAAATGTATTGACATACAGGGTGAGTTTTAAGTGCACGTAGGCTGTTCATCAACACTTGAAATAATATAAATGCGGTTATTAGAGAGCGCTAAGACAGTAACATTTATAAATATTTGATTAATAATATCATGTCTTCAACCAGTGTAAAATGTAATAGTTGTTGAATTTGGTATAACTATAACGAGTTACAATAGAATATTCGCATATTTTAGTTTACGTCTAGATATTAAATGATACATAATAATGCTATGATAATATATTTAATACTGTTTACTAACTGTGTATTATGTATATTTTAGCGTATGTATGTGTAAATAGCATGGGTATATGTAATTTCCACTGGTATGTTTTTGCCGAGGTGAAGCCAAAATTTTGCGACATGGCTTTTTACCAGGGGTGCCAAAATTATGCCAGGGGACTCCAACCGCGAAGCAGCCTTTATTGCCAGTGGGTACCGAAAAATTACCACATAGCTGCGAGTACACGTAGCAACATTCGAGCGTAACAACATTAACAATGTTACCTACAAGCGTTTATTCGTAACAACGCACCAAAGTTGTTACGCAGAACTCGCAAAACGCGGCGTACGTAGTTCTCAATTGTTGATACACCAGCTTGCAGATGCTACGGTTTTTGTTACACTTGCAGTGCAGAGATGTTATTTCTCGTTACACTATCGTGCGGCAATATTTGTTATCGCTACACTGCACGTGCAACATTCGAGCGTAACAACATTAACAATGTTACCTACAAGCGTTTATTCGTAACAACGCACCAAAGTTGTTACGCAGAACTCGCAAAACGCGGCGTACGTAGTTCTCAATTGTTGATACACCAGCTTGCAGATGCTACGGTTTTTGTTACACTTGCAGTGCAGAGATGTTATTTCTCGTTACACTATCGTGCGGCAATATTTGTTATCGCTACACTGCACGTGCAACTTTAAACAATGTTTTTACAAGCAATGCATCAAATTTATTAATACGAATCAAATTGATTATAACTATCAATTATTGAGTTCATTGAATTTGTCATGACTATCTATTCAAGACTGCAAGTCCTTGCGGCGTTCACGTTATAATGTCCCCGCTGTTTGGAACTTTTGTCCCCCTGTAGTCGCGACCCTACCTTATCGACAGTCAGGGTGACACCCGTACTGCAAATCTATTGCCAAGAATGTACCACACACCCATAGCTACTACATTTTTTCTTGACTGTGTCGTACACACCCCTAGCCAATTTGGTACTGTAGACTATAACGGACACCGTCTGTAGATAACTCCGTTTATTAGTCAACTGTCCTGTGTAGTTTTTCTAACGATATTTGTATCTAGCCCATATGAGCACTGCTCAAATAAATTCCGAACAATTGTCAATAAAACTGCTAGATGTCACGATGTGCCTGACACTGTCGAGAAGTAATAACACGCGTAAACTAGCTACCTTTGAAAAAATTTATTAAAACATGGGTGTGTCAACAGTGTGTCTGACACATATGTTTCAAACGTTGGGGACATTATAACGTGAACGCCACATGATGGTAATCAGAAAATGTTCCAAAAGCTAAAAGTCAAGTATATATCCATATATATGTATACTTTGAATTAAAAGGCAATTTAATCCATAATTTACTCAGTGTAATTACAGGTATAATGCACAATACTGTATTGCAGAGTTAAGAACGAACCTTTATTTTTAGGCTCAGTTTGGCTCGGTTCGTTTTCGTCAAACGAAAAGCTCGGCTTGGTTCAAGTAACCGAATAACTTTTCTGCTGTTCCTTTCTGTAATGCTGTAACATGTGCTAGAAGAACTGCCAAAAGGAGGAAAACATAACGGGTCTTTTTCTTTAGCCTCCGTCAGTCCGAAATTGGTCAATTTTGATGATACGTCGATCATTTTGATATTATTCGAGTCAGCTCGACGAGCCGAGTCTTAAACTTCTAATTTATAGATATACGTTGTTTCACAAAATAGTTATACACAAAACTGAACCCATGTTTATGGATATTTTATTTATCAAGTTACGAGAGCTTTAAGTCCATATCCACCCACAGTAAACGGCAAAATACCTATTCCTAATATTCAGATTTCTTTAATTTTTCGAATTTAGTGGTCCATGAACCAGAGAGGTGTCTGAAACTGTGGTCCATGAACATGGGTGAAGTGTAATTTAGCGGTCCGTCGTGAACTTGTGAGATATGTAAACCTGGTGCTTCAAGAGCAAGGGGCTGGGTTTATGTTTATGACCCATATGGGGGGCCAAAAAGCTGTATGGGATGAGGACGAGAACGACCGCGACGTATCACGGTATTAACAAAGAAACGCTGAGGAGTGTCGCCCTCTTCGGTAGAGTCGAACATCGTAGAGTATTGATCACCTGCATTGCATGTAAGATTATAATGTAAACTTTGACGAAAAGTGAAGCCAATGTGACACAGCTGTGTTGAACAAACTGAGCACTGCCAAGCAGATGTGAAACGTGTGAATTATAAGTAAGCACGAGCCTTAATTTTGAGGCTCGGCTCGTCCATAAAATTTCAAGTACGAAGCTCGGCTCGTGGTATAGACGTTACTGAGCAAAACAGTAAAAAATCTTTAAAATGTGTGGTTAAATTTTAGGTGCATCATTCAATTTTGTGTTGGGAACTAGTCAGCAAAGCCGCCGGGCGACCTGGCGGTCAGTATTCAGGACACGTCGGCGAGTATATCGGCCAAACAGTATTCCGGCGTGAAGCAAAAGTTCATTGCAGGCCGGCCAAAGAAAAATCCGGTCTGTGCACAATACTACTAAGGATCAGGCTAGCCTTTGTCTGATCATTATAGCTTAAGTCATTAATCCGTGAACCGATGACGCAGGTCGTCAATACCGTTAGAATGGCATATAAAACATAACTGTATAGTGGATTAATAGAACTTCGTGTTTAATTAGCATGGAAAAATATAGATTTTAAAAAATATCACATAACAATTTTTCTAAATTAATCTTGGACAAGTGCACCGGCTTTACTGTTGGATGCCACCTGGAAAAAGTCGCTGGTTATTCCGGCCGGCCGGTTTAGCGGCAAGCCGTTTTACCGACTCGCCGGCCCAATGGAAATTTCACGTCCGACCAAAGGCTGGCCTGCCAACAAAAATTACGGCAGTGCCCAACATTATTATTTTCCCAAGTCAGCGTTGTTCGCAGTTATAGTTTTTTACCATTCAGCATCGTATCGTGACACTGAACACTTGCAAACGCGATTCCAATCGCATTTTGTAGTACATGCTATACTTTTTGTCATACACCGGGAACGCAGCTATGCGTTTCAGCGCACAATTTTATGAATGCGGACAAACATTCGAATACAACATATCCCTACATGGAATTTTATTTCGTTCATATGTCACAGAGTCCACCAAACATGCTCATAGGGTTGAGGGGTTATGACCCTGAGGTGTCACAGCACACCTAAAATAGCTGCTACCATAATCGCTGGTGCACACCCCCCTTTGCGGCACAGGCAGGCTGCGCGCAACCCTCTGCCGAGCAGCTTACCCCTTCGGACGCCGAAGACCTCCTTAAGATCCGTAGCCTCCCTGTGACCTTGTACCTTGAGCATGTATGATGCTTGAGTTCGGTAAACGCCAATACCTATGGCAGAATTTGGATTGCGAATTTTCCTACGATTTAATTAGCGATTTTGACTAATGAACAACCATGGTGTACGCACATAAATTAAGGTCACCCATGATAAAATATGACAAATCTTTTGGTCCTTATCTCGATGGAAAAACGAGTCATTTCTTTTTACTCCCAATCCGAAGTATATAAGTCCATATGAAGATACAGCGACTATTATGTGGACTTTGACTCAGCTCGGCTGACTAATATCCATTTTAGCAGTATTTATATCTTTTCTCCATTTTTAGATGACCAAAGGTCCTCACCCTTATTAAATTTTTGGAAAAAAATTTCTCACAACTGTATAAATTTTAAGAACCGCTCTAACCTTACGTGCTGAGTTGAAAAGTATCAAATCACCTCGATCTTGTTCTCAGTGGAATTGAGAGTTTACCAAATTTATCATCCACTGCTCGTTTCACAGAAACACTAACCGTTATCTTACACCATGGACTGATTGAGCAGATTTTTGCAGCATTCGACTCAGATTGTCAAGTGCCAAGTACTAATTAAATGAAACGTTGTCATGATAATATTAGGTAGAGTACAGGGATTAATTTTAGGTACGGAAGCGGTGGCAATGGATAACGGAAAATATAGAAACCTTTTTTAATAAATATAACCTAAATGAATTCTGAGTCAGTTCGCCAAGCTCAATCCTTCGAACTGTCGCTATATTATGAATCCAGTAAGATTGAGGAATAATAGACTGGAAAGGGTGAAGCGGAAAGATCCAATAAAACAACTCAAATTTTAATACATAGACACGGATTCAAAACCCCTTAAATTTTTTAGCAGGACAATATTATGTACATAAATCTAGTTAAATAACATGTGTCAAAGATTCTTGATCTTTTGATGAATATGAATAGATATTTTGCATAATTTGCGTAATAGTAGTAGCTAGCACAAAGGAAGGTGAAAGTAATTGGGAGAGCACTGGTTTTGGAAAAGAGGAAGTTGGATATTGTGAGGATGGATATTTAACTTTGTTGTTTCGAAGTTTCGGTAAATACATAATTTCTTGTTGTTAGTGATGGTCCTTCGGACCGGATTCGAACCAGTGACATTTGGATTCGAACCAGACTTGAACGTATTCAGTGCTCCGATGGGCTTGTGTTTCTTTCATCATCGTTGGGGTTTATTGCTACGAGTCGTGTAGAAGCGCAACCGGACTCCGTGCTGAACATCTCAACCTTGCACGTATCAACTGAACTAACTACCGGAGTCGAACGATTTTGGAGCCTTTAAGAGATTGGAAATAAATCCCCATCGTCTACTTTTCGTTACGTCCCTACCAAAGATAATCCCGCAGATTTAGCAACTCGGGGGTGTTCATTTCATGCACTTCGAGTGATTATTGGTGGAAGGGTCCGCTGTTTTTAAAGTATGGCAGGAAGACTTGGCCAACAGATATTAATAAGGCAACACCATGGCCCTCATTGGAAGTGGGACAACCTACAGCGGGTGATGAGATAGTTATGGTAAATTCGACCAATGAACCTCTTCTGAAGGTATCTTACTTAAGCTGTATAGGGTCACGTACAGGATCAATCGATTTAGCTACAACTATCGTCACAAGGATCCACGAATTGGCTCGTTATCATCAAACGAAATTGCGGAATCTCGAAATTTTTGGAGTCACTATATTCAACAAACGACTTTTCCAGACATGTTTAGTTCGCAAAACCCAAAGATCCATCAAAATCATATGCTAATTTGAATACTTTTATTGACTCTGATGGATTTCTAAAATGTCGCGCTCGCTTCCAACAAGCTGATGTCGAGGACAGTGCCAAATTTCCAATTTTACTGCCCAAAATCCACCCATACACAGACTTGGTTATCAGGTATTGCCACGAAAGTCTTAATCATTCGGGGATATCACATACATTAGCGCAATTGCATAACCAATACTGGGTTATTCATGGCCGTGGTCAAGTCAAACGGATAATTAATGGCTGCAGGGTATGCAAAGCAGCACATGGAGGCCACCTTCGTGCACCACCATTGCCGCCTCTGCCTGATATCAGAGTGACTCAACGCAGGCCTTTTACATGGGTTGGGATGGGTTATTTGGGTCCACTTTACATAAATGCGGCTACAGGAAGTTATAAAATTTGGGTTTGTTTATTTACATGTGCCGTGATCAGAGCTAATACATATTGAAGTGGTGGACGACTTGACGGTAGCTCAGTTTATTCTTTGTCTTCGTCGCTTTATCTTACTTCGTGGACTGCTGGATCTTATGCTCTCAGATAACCCAAAACATTTTCACGCCGCAAATAAAACTAACCAATGTGTGGTCAAACACAACAAAGCGGTGAGGTGCAAAACTTCGCCACCTCGCGTGGAATCTCGTGGCGATTTAGCACTGCGCTAGCGCCGCGAATGGGCGGCTTTTATGAACATATGATTGGAATTGCAAAGCGCGCCATCAAAAAATCGCTCGATCGAAGACGTGTAACAAAGACGGAGCTCCAAACGGTGCTAGCCGAGACCACAGCTGTCGTAAATTCCCGACCTTTCGTATACTCAGACGCAACGCCTTACCAGACGCAACTAGTCAAAAGCGGAACATCAGAGACTAAACTACAAACAACGGGATATACCCTAGTCCAAACTTGGAAAAGGATTCAATCATTATTAGATTCTTTTTGGAAAAGTTGGCGTAATGAATATCTCTTGGGTCTTGAATCAGGATCTTATCAGTCCAAGCAAAGAAATACCGTCAATTCTGTACCATCCTTTGGAGACGTAGTTCTAGTTAAAGATCATCTTCCTCGGTGTCACTGGCGGATGGGAATAATTGTGTCAACCCGAGGGAGCGCGGACGGTCATGTTCGGTCCGCATGTTTGAGACTTCCGAAGAACAAAACCATTAACAGACTAGTAAAATCGTTGTATCCACTTGAAATTTAATCGGAAGAAACACGTGCTTCAGGTAGAACTCACAATAATCCTCCTAAACAGCTTTTAGCTAAACGTGTTCTTAACACACAAGTAAATCCGCAAATTCATTCGGAAGATTCTGATCGTTCCGAGGAATTATAATTTTAATCTTAATACTTACAGGCTATACATCTACACAATGAACATACGTCAACCAATCACGCTCTCATCAACTCTCGTGCTTTCGCGGCTACGCGTGCATAACACCCCACTGCAATTCGGCGACTTGAAATTTAGCTCAATGCAAAAGGCAAGATATTATGTAATGTTGGTACAAGAAGGCAACCGAAACCTAGCTCGTCGGCTCGAGGTGAACACGCTGTTAGATCAAACTCCTGGCGACATCGAAGCTTGGGTGAAGTCCTACGGTGGCGCAGCAACTGCGCAATGGACCTTTCTTGCACCATCTGTGCTCGCAGATTTAATGCTATATATTGATACTCAACAACCACTCAGCCCGTTTGCTGCGGATTTTATGGAAATTTTCAATTCAATGTAAGATCCTGTCAAGGACATACGGTTTGTGCAATGTACCGCAAAACGGGAGTCGATTTGGTGGTGTGGATTCCGACGTAATGAAGTTCACTCGGGCAAGGAACAATTCGGTTTTGTTACGGAAAATTGTTGGATGATCTGGTAGAACGAGTAGCTGGTAATAATTATAATTGGAATATTTGTCCCGTCCAAAATTTATTACATATACAACAAGCTCCCACAGTCGACTCGGAAGTCTTGCAGGGAAGCAGGGCTGTCGTGCATTACTGCTCATCGAATCCTTTGACGATGGTTCGCAATGCAATTAAAGCTCATAACCCTACAACTTTACTTTCCGCGGCATTCAAGTGTGTACTGGCACACGAAATAATTGAACATGATCTCCCCGCTTTGGGTGGGCATCCGCTCTTGAGGTTCCATTGGGCTTCTTTTTCGACGGAACGTTTATAGGTGACGTGTATTTACGAATGTTTAACGATTTTTAGCCCAGATTAGGACAGATGGCGTTACAAGACGACGCGCCAGCTTTCTATGCCAAATTAGTGCGAGAATACATGGACGTTAATTTTCCGGATCGTAATAAAATTTGTAAAAGGCTTCAAGCAATTATAAAAAAAATAGATGCAACGTTTCACGTTATAAACAAGCACTAAATCTTACTCCCCCACTAACCGAGTCAATTTACAGAGCAAAACCATTCACCAACTTTGTTTAAAAATAAACTGTGACCTAATCCAGCAAAAGCACAGGAGAGATGTTTCGTCATTTTAGCTGTATTTCGAAAGCAAAGTAAACGTTTTCAGAGCGATTTCGCCCAAGAAAAGAATCGTTATTCTTTAATAAACTGAGCTACACGTTTAAATTATTACGATTATTAGTATACGAAGGAAAAAATTAAAATTGACACAAGCCTCGACAGACAAATAGTATACATATTTTTATTACTTCGATTATAAACAGCTTCATAGAATATTGTGCTTGAAAAATAAACTTTTTCTTAACAGATTTTATTACAAGGTGTAACAACAATTATATGCCAGGATGGAACGTCCATAGTATAGGTGGACCTGTCTAATAGATTGCGTTTTTTTCGATAGCCACGATTATTGAACAAAACGTCATTTTTAGTATCTTACACTTGTGTCAAGCGAAGGTTGATCAAGATAAGTAAAATGTTTCGCATTTTTATGGCGAAGCGAAGTTATTCGAGTGGCTCAAACTTTCCACCTGCTACAAATGAGTATGCCAAATTTTTGAAAAATATATGTTATGTTAATATATTTTAAATAATTGTAGTTGTGTTCCAATTGTAGTAGCGATGTACAGCTGTTAAAATTAATAAGCCATAGAAAAACAGCTTTATATAAGCAATGTACGTGTGCTATCTATGGTGAATAATTACTAGACAATCTATAAGCATTTTTGTATAGACTTTACATAATCTCTTTCAGTCACGACAGTTTCATGACCTTTTTTAACGAACAATGTTAAACAACATGAAGGTGACCCAGATTTTGCACTTGCTATCTGAAAAACTGGCTTATTACATCGATTAAATGGCGTAATACTAGCAAGACATCATGATACAAATTGTACAAGCGCATTTAAACCCGCCAATTACATATATAAGCAACAGTTAGCCAATTAAACCTATCTGTTTCGTTACGTTTAAACAGATATCTGTAATTTTATTCCCGTTTGTAACGGTAGTAAGTCATACACAGAATGACAGTAAGAATAGCGTTATAAGTAAATCTTTATTACGGACTACGGTACAATTTCCTCTACGTTTCATAACCATTCCTTCAACTGTCAAACAACTTTCGTTTCCTTTCCTATCTATATGCAAAGCTCTGACTTATGACGAAATATTTTCAGTTTGCCCTAAAACAGAATTCTGTAGTTTCTTCGCCTTATAAAACAAATCTAGATTACGGACTTTGGTATATTAACCGCAGTGTTTCACAAACATTTTTCAGACTTAGTGTCCTTTCATAAAACGGCATTCGGATTTATATGATATAACCATAATTAATGGCAATATATATCGCATTTACATATATTCCATGTAAGCAACATTGAAAAATGATTATAATTTATTACAGCTACATTAGCGATTAAACATACGGCACAATATACGATACCAGCATACGAAGTTGTAGAACACAAATGATATATCTATTTAATTCCTCTGATGTTGCGTGACTCTTGGGTAAACAATCTATGATTTTCCAGAGGTTGACCAGACGAGAAGGGGAAAACACATGCAATATTATATTGAACTGTGATTTAAATTGCCTTTCTACAAGTCCAACGGTTTTGCGGGCTTTATCTGCGAAATTAGGGAAGACACATTCTGTATTTTTATTATTGCCACGTTGGTGCAGTTTATGGCTGCTAATTACGTTCAGTCAGCTGTGATTTAAGTTTATGATATCTACAGGATTTCAAAACTATTTGGGGAAACCGCCAGTGTAGTTAAAGCGGCTTGCAATTCAATGCAGGACACCTTGAAATCGTGGCCTAGTGGCGTACATAGCTGTCCCATTAATAAAGCGGGTAGCTATTGACGTACCGCCCTTTTCTTTTTGTAGTTATTTGTTCCAGCGAATAAATGGTGCTCCTAACGTATAAAACATTGTCAGACTACGAAAATTGGAATGACATTGATCTGATGTATTGCACAGTTGAGTCGACATAACTTCACAAATATCAATCAGAAAAACAACAGGAGTTTAGGTAACAAGATAAAGAGCTTGCGAGTAAACATATGACTCCAAATTATATACTATACTTTAGAAACATTAATTATACATTGATTAAATTTTCTTCAAAACCTTTCAATGCCGTTTGGTTGGCACTGGCTTCCCTGTTCAGCAAAAAATTTTTAGGGAACTTGAATCAGGAACGCATTCAATAAAAAGATTCCGAGTTTTACCTGAAATGAGCGGGATAGGAGTACCGTCTTGTGCCCTGGATGATTCTAAGATTGAAAACTGTTTAAATTCAACACAATTAACGCGAAAAGTTAATAAATTTCCTCATAAACTCTGCTAATATGATCGTTCCCTTTATTCACGGCAAAAACAATCTTTAACTAAAATTTTGACGAATTTCGTAATGTATCGATTTTTAGCTTAAGAATGCATAAAAATTTAAGTTTTTTGTTTCAGTTGGTGCGTTTTATCTGTGGAAATTTAAGAACGGATATTATCGCATAGGAAGTACATTTTTTGAAAGGGCTTCTCGAACTAAGGGGCCCTGTTTTGTTCAATGGAAAACCAAAGCCGTTGCAAAAGGACAGCCACTACCTCTAAAAGTCGGACAATGTAGCAATTTTCTGTGTAAGAAATATTTATAATGCTTTTGACGTTTCTGTACGAAGAACACGTCGTACCAATTATATTGTGTAATTGGCAAACAACGTTTTAGTTGTTTTGTATAATTGTTCCTTATATCTATTTATTACTCTTTCTATAATAGTAACTAAACGTTATTAAATATAGGGCCTATAGCCTATATTCTGCCATGTTCTCAACAGAGCGTCCACGTGTTAGCAAAATGATTCAGAAAGTTGCAAAAACCCGATGGCTGGCTCCGGTAAAGTATCTAGTTCTTACAGTGCACTGGCATGTATGATCAAGAAAATGTCAGCTAAATCCGCAATGGAAGGATTGATAGAGACAAGCAGTGGCATGACAATATCCACTTGCAGCCAAGATATATAGAGCTTGTATAAAAAGATGCACTAATTGCAATCATTTCATTTTTGATAATGCCAGATTGCGTCATTGTTTTCGGTTACCAAAACAAAAATGTGCCCGTTTGGCTGAGTTTCGCGTAAGACCTGTAAAAATTAATAATTGTTGATATCTTGTATATATCATAAATATAAGTAACCTATTTTCATCTGTATTACATTGCCGCTTATATATCTACGATAACAGTCAGAATTTTTAAATAATCTGAAGGACAATTATTATTAAACGTTGTGTAAACGAGCCCATGCAAGTTTCCCCTTAAACCACACCTTGAAACTTGTCAACGTAAAGACGACAACGTTTAGCAATAAACATTTTGCACGGGCATGCCCCAAAAATGTTTTCGCCTTAACGTATGTCTAGAAAAAATAAAAGCAATAATTAGTAATACCGAGAACGATATTATTCAACGCACAGATTCAAAGCGCCTTATTAGTGAAAATCCTGAATTTTAAAACGTACAGTATAATATTCCAATTATTTTAAGTCCAATAATAACGATACCGTATATTATTTAAAAATTTCATTGTGCAATCAGTACATGAACCTTAGTATAATAAATTTCGAGTTTGCGTGTGTAGGCTAATTGTCAATAAATAATATCTTATAACCGTGCCAAGACATGCAGCTATAAACGAAGCAAATATATAAAATAGAGATAAAAAAAGAAAAAATATTAAATAAAAGTATTCTGTCTGGCTAAATAACGTGGATCGGCTAACGAAAACTGAACCCAAAAATGTACCAGATTGGCACAAAGGCCATCATAGATCGGTATGTTAAATACTACTAGCGTCATCGCTATGTTTACAACAATGGTGTATGTCTACAATCTTTGACACTTCGATAAATCGTATTACTTCATATATGTAGCGATATCATTAGCGCTGTTTGCGAAGCATGTGTCAGAAAAATAAACCTAGCAATTACGAAACAATAACGATCCAAAGTCTATCTATAATAATAAATCATGTCCACATTATCACGCGATATTAAATTTGGCACTTGCCTGATCGCCAAGAAAGTTAATTCTGAGTTTAAATAGCTACACGGAAGTTTTATTTCTGAATAAAGTGATCCCAGTTCCGGCAGAATCGCTGTAGGCGTTGAGGAGATATGACTAATTTAGCGTGCTCGAGATGCCAAGGGACCATACAAAAACCCATCTTGATCCTAAACTGTCTGGCTGGTGGGGTCAATAGCAGCGTACATTAAGTAGCTATTTAAAGCTTGGCTTTCTGAACAAAATGAGCCCAACCGCAGCCGAATGGCTCTTGTCATTGAAGAGATATGACCAATTTGGTGTTTGTGTTTTTGGGGATCCGAAAGACACATTTGAAAATCTATTTTGACCCGAACCTAAAGCGTAGGTGACCTCGGCAACAATGCGATCCACATAGCTTTATAAAGCTAATGAACAAAATTCATATAGTTACAGGCTAATTAATTATAGTTATGAACAAAATGAGCCCTAATGCGGTCAGATCATTCCCGTGATTATCAAAATATCAATCATAACGTGTTTTGACTGAACCCTAGAAACCCTATCCGGACCCTTTCGAACCCCAGGAGTGGGAATTAGTCTTTGCGTTCAACTAAAGGGCACAAATAGAGATTTCAAGCTTTCGAATGAGCTGTCGCGCTACCTGATCTGCTAATCAGAAGTTGAGTTATGGGTGTAACAACAAAAACCCACAAACAGACGCCGCCAAATTTCACAGTCCTGAGCAATGAGAATTCTTCGGTCACCCAGAATTGAAATACTGTAAAATTAACAATACGGATACTCAGTTAAAGCATATGTTAACTCATACAATGTTTTATAAGAAATTATGTTTTAGTAAAAGCATTTTTTAAAAATTTACGATGTTTCTATACTTTACATCATACATTAACAATTTTAGAATAAAGCATATTTCTGATCAACCCGATCACGTTTTTCGTGCAAATTCTATTCATTTGATAACACGGGGAATGAAAATTTTTTAATGTGCAAAAACATGAGCTGCTTAGCCGTTCATTTGTCTCGTATTACCCATATCTCAAGCGCCACACGCATAATCACCATATATTGGGTTAAGACTTAGTACCGAGTAACGTTGTGGGCTGCGGTCAGATTAAAATGAGTATGCATTAACTCGTATGTAACATCAACATGCAATGGTAATCACCCATGTTTACACTGCGCCTGCAACGATACCGACAATAGAAACGCTTATATTGCTTTTACGGTAAACATATATACACGGTTAAACTACTTTTGTGTATACAACGCAAACACTGACTACCAATACGCATTTGACCTAAATGTTGCCACTATTAAACGTAAACTGTGCATATATATGGTCGGTACCATTGCATATGTGTAGTGTAGTTATGGATGCTACCATTGCACACACAACATAAATATCGTCGCTATTATTTCTCGTATTCCTTTACAATGTTCATATTTTGAGTGTAGTTGGTAACGCAAACATGTTTAATGGATACGCTGCAATTGAAACGTGAACGCTGTATTGCTTGCAACCAAGTACCCAAGATGAAAACATTGAATTACAGATATTCTGTGTCACCAGGTATAACAAGCTATGTATCGTAAGGTAATATAAACTAATTTTCGTAAATCTAATTATTTCTAGCCAAATACAAACGTTTTTTCAGTCAAAATTCACCAACCAAGGGTCTTAAATCGCTTGCACATTACATTGTCGATTTTTTAAACCTCTACAACGGTGTTGCAGCAATTATTGACCTGAAGTTTTTAAAATTGTATTTCACCTTGGCGATTACGGATCCGAGTGCTGTGCGCATTTCGATACGAAAATGCAAAAATGTGAACGATGACATTTATCATTTAAATATTCGTCAAAATTACAGTTGCATGAAAAATGGCCCCTTGCACTAAATACACGTACCACAGATTTTTCTACGGTAAACACATGAACGTTATGACACTTTTATATATCAAGATACAATAACAGTTACTAAATCAATAAGCATCGCATCGCAGCGGCTATCATCGTGATAGTGTTGCACATATGGCATACCTTACATGAAAACTAAACAGATGAAACGTACGTTTGCAATAATAAATAGTATATACAACGATTTCGTCTTTAAATCCTTTTTAACGTTTCCACCACATATGGCGGTGGAGGGAGTTCAAGAACAGCCATTTTTCACCACTCCGGCACATAGATCGTTACTCAAAACTTGTATCACTGAATAGAACCAATGCATTTCTTTAGACATTTACGCTAATGTCAATCACAAACAATTCGGCAACAAGTACCACCGAAAGCATTGTTGAAATATTACTAACGCTAACACAATATGTTCCATAAACCACCATACTATGTCGCGCAGGTGCAAAAATCTGTCCGACCAGAAAAGTGGTAGTCACACCAGAACAAATTCGATAAACAGAAAAAATGAGCTAATTTTTATGCACGCAGGAAAGTATGTACCTGAGGGATATGAACCGGGAGAATCCAAAATTTGTTAAGGGACCCAAAATGGGAAAACCACGGAAGGTACAAATAATATGGTTGGAAGAAGCTAGAACTTGCTGTGTATACTCTTGCCACCTCACCGACACTGTGTTCACATCTGTATCAATAAATGTGTACAGGATAAAAATTGATATGACGGTTATTCTTAAACAGACTTCTGAATCAAAGGCGTTGTACTTTTTGGTAAAACCATTATTTATACGCCAAGAGAAATTTATAGTAGCCGTCGAAAGAGAAAGCGATACATTTTCGCGAATTAATAATAATAATAATAAAGCCAATACGACACAAAAAATAATGAAGAACACAAGAAATCTACAACAAAGTGACGCCGCATTATCATAGCAAACAAAACAAACTTAGCGAAAAAGTATATTCAAACATAGCAGTGTTTTGAGGATAATAATTTTTGTTTTGTTAACTTGCGAAATGTTAGAAATGCTGCAATTATTGCAATATTTGTCATGAAAGAAGCATTTAAATAGCAAAAATTGCGACGTCTGAATACACTCTTATATATACATTTCATACGCATACATAAATGCCGCAATTAATTGTTTATTATTGTAAGAGAGGAATCATATTGTCGTTCTTCACTGTTAACGAAAACACTTATATTATTCGTTATTAATTGTTATTATGATCAGAATCATAACGCCATTATCGTCAGCGATATCTGACCCAAAACCAGCATTATAGGCAACAAAACACCCTGGGCGTGTCTTCATATAACAAAACTCTTTCACAAACCCCGTTACAATAATAGTTATTATCATTCAGCAATGCCCTGCCAAGATTTCCTGGACTCACGATATCTGTTTTTATTTCGTCGTGAACATACCACAATAATTGTTATTATTACAACACATTTCAATGTCTGTCTCACCTCCGGTATGCTGGTACCAGTATTCGTAGTTGTCCCGGATTAGTTCCCGTAAACAATAAAATATTTATGCTTGCCAAGCAACTCCCAAAAGTCTTGGAGCAAGACATTGTAGTGCTGACGCTGAGGCGTTAAGAACGTTGTTCTTCGGTGCGCTGACAAAAATATCTCAATGCGAAATCTTCAATGTTATGCTAATTTTAACAAACTATAAATATGCTAATAAATGTAGACTCACCAGACGTCACCAAAGATATTATCTGTGAAACTTCGTAATCAAAGAAGTAAAGGACACCATAATAATACTTTGTTTTTCAAATAATAAAAACGGAGAAGAAAACAATTCCATCACCACCTGTAACCATCGGAGACACTTTCGAATTACTATACTGTTCGAAAATATTAAAGGAAAATGTTGCATAACCATAGTATACATTATCTAACGCAATTTAGAAAAATCCACAAACACCGATATCACGACCGATCCATGTGTTTACAAAATGATCAATAATTATTATAAGCTTTATTTCAGCATCGCCGTCGTATACATAGTCTTTTCTACAGAAGACTAAAACTTACTTAATCATAAATTTGATCATGCATTATATGTACAACCGAAGATGAGCCAATTCTATCGTCTGCCAAATATAATGTGAGGCTTCGTTATAAACATGGCACGTCCTAGTAATAAATAAAGGGTTACGGCCGGTGTGCTGTTCACCAGATTCGTAGTGCCTAATAATAGTTGCTTATGAAAATCATTACGTATTATTAATTATCATCGTTATTATTTTAGTAAACTGAAACTTATGACTATCACACCGTTATTATATAATATTGATCATTACTACACACCACTGCGACAATATGATCAAAATTTTGCTTCTTGAACCGTCAAAGTTTTAGTTTATCTTCAAGTTTATCAAAAGCTAAAAATATTAGTATTACTTTAATAACCATTCTTAAAGTATTATTAAATAATATATGCTATTATTGGTAGCAATTATTTATTATTATACGTTTTTACAGATATTTTAGATTTCCACATCCGCCACATCAATACCAACGCTAGTAGCCTTGCGACCAAATTTGCTTTTCTTTCCACTCCAATCGATAAATTCCGCTCGATAAGTTCAAACAGTGAATATGGTAGGCGACACTACGACGTGTGTGTATCACAAATTGAGCTCCTGAATGACTTTTGTAACAATGTTTTTAAATCCAATCGATGTTCCCGAAATTCGTTTAAATCGAACACCATTGAGGCTCAAGCGAGGCAATTTGCAAACCTGTGGAAAATTTCAATAATTGATAGTAGGAATTATATAAAAACATAATACATTATTATACACAATATACGGGCTTCTCCAAAGTGGGGATGTTTGGCCCCTGGCATTTTTCGGTGCCCCTGGCAGAAAACTGGCGCCCCCGGTTAGAACCAGTGCAAAATTTTGGCTCCACCCCGCAAAATATTTGGCTTCCTTCGGTAAAAACACCCCAAGATGACATAAAAAATTAACAAAATAAATTGTTTATAAAAATCGCCCTCCGAAGTTAAAAAATTGACTAATTTCAGGAAAAAATACCTTTTGTCTCAATGAAGACGTTTTTTCGCCGTTTCTGATTTTATCTATGAACAATTTTAGCAGTCTTCACTGAAAAATATTAAATTTCGACTCACAGCTTGTCTCAGCTCACGTCCCAGGAAAAATTCTTCGCCTCATAGTTCCGAACCAGGATCCACCCTGTTCATGCCCCTGGCAAAAGTTTTAGCGAATGGAGAAGCCAGATACAGTCACGGATAAGAATAAGTGTATAAAAATGAGCGCGAACGTAAGAGCGTGCGTTTACAAATGCATGTAAACATAAACCAAATTTGATGTGTTTTTAGAAAAGATTTTTAGTTCGTTTATGAACGAACGCAAATGATGCAAACGAACGTCGTAACGACCGCTTATAAACGATCGTTGTTGCGTTCGCTTTTTGTGCACTAAACGTGCGCTCACTCGTCAAACCATATACTTAAACTTTGATCAAGTTTTAACTCAAGTTTTGATCAAAATTTGAAAGCATTTTTTGTATTTTCGGTGTATTTGCACGTGTGAACACTGTTGAAAGTTTTCTAGCATATCGCTTTAGCCAATAAAGAGCAATGACTATACTTGAGTGCGTGTGAGCGTTATAACTTGAGTAAATAATACGGAGCAAGAAAAGCGAGAGGAGTTTTCACTAGGATAGAAATTATGAAAATTTTTTTAGTCTGTCGCTATCATTCATAACTCATTTTCGGATGCACCGATTGCGACAATTTTTTGTTCGATAGCAAAAGGAATGACTAGTTGCCCTTTCGTTGAACACGAACAGATCCGACCCCATCTTCCGGGTCAAAATAACAAAAATGAGGGTTTTTAGGGTTCTTTGCCAAATATGGCCATAAGGGTACCAGTATTTTGCAACCCATATCTCGTGACACGGACTTCGCATCGAAAATATGAGGCCACCATGCAGGCTCAGCCCAGCGAGATCTACAACTTCCACGAGTTTTTTGTGGGACCACTCCCTGAGCCGCTGCGGGCCCGAATATGGTTCGTCGACCCTTTGCCAGAAATATAATTTTTTATATTTCGAAGTGTTATTGCTTGTTTTTACGTTACAATGAGTGATTATTAGGTTATTAAGCACACCGAATACAATGGTTTTGCTATATAGAGTCCAACTTGACTATTATTAAACATTTTTAGAGGTTCAAGGATTTTACAGTCGAAGAGCCTGATTTCCAATATTTAGTGCGTTTTCATTTGTCTGATTGTATATTGCGTGCGGGGCATCAAGAATTGTCTATATATAGGTATTTCTGAAGGCTGAATACTCTGATCTGGCCAGCGTGTATATTTCATGCCTTTTCAATGTGTTTATGGTCAATGAACCCGATTTCCAGAATATAGTCTGCCTTCAGTTGTTTGGTTAGGTATTGCGTAGAGGTCATCAAGAACTGTCTATTATGTTTTCCGGTAGGCTGAATACGATGGCCCGGTTATCTAAAGATTAACCCAAGCATGTTATGCCTCTTCAGACGTTTTTATTGAATGGTTTAAATGAATGAACACGCTTTAAAGTAAATAGTTGGTCTTTACTAGTCAAGTCAAGTCAATTTACTAGTAAAACAACTATTAACACGATTATGAATATATATGCATAATAATTTTCACAATAAACTAGTAAATATATAGCTAACAAAATGGGGGAGGTACCTACCACCACTTACATCTGTTATAAGTTGCGATCATATTTTAATGATTTGTTGAGGTCTACCTGCATTAGTAGTTTTTTTAAAATTTTAACGTTTGCGGCTCCAACGAACGGCTGTCCGTCCAATGTGTCGGGCAGATTATTCCACTCGCTAATGGTACGAATGGGGAATGCGTGGCTTAAAACATTGGTTTTTATTTTTAGCTTGCGAAGTCTTAGAGAATGTCGACGTGTTCGCATTAAATCATTTAATTGTAAGTATTTAAAATGAAATTGGCGTTGGTTTTTACTGAGCAGATTGAAGATTGTGCAGAGATCAAAATGCAACCTTCGTAGTTCGCGTGAATCAAGGTTCAGGAAATCTAACGGTGTTTTGTAGGGCGCGGGTGACATTTTCGCACGGCTATAAACGCGCCTAGTATAATACCGTTGAACACGTTCAACTATATCTATGTCTCCTTGGTGTACTGGAGACCATACTGGGCTGGAATATTCCAATAATGGGCGCACATAGGTAACATAAGCACGCAGTAAAATATCAATGTTACAAGTTACAAAACAACGAAATAACATATTAGCTATGCGATATGCCTTTGAAGTGATGTTTCTGCAATGAGTGTTAAATTTTAGGTCGCTTGTGATTGTGACTCCTAGATCTTTAATGCATGCTGTTTCTGACACTATGTTTTCAATGAATAACGAAACTGTAGATTTTTAGATACCAAGATGCAGTACTTGGCATTTTAGTAGTTTGGTACATGACAATAAAAATACTCTATATATATAAGGGGTTTTCGGTATGCTGAATACAATGATTTGGTTAGTTAAGCTTGCGTTATTTAATGCGATTTCAATGAGTTTAGGTCAATGAACCTGATTTCCAGAATATAGCTTGTCTTCAGTTGTTTGGATACCTATTGCGTGCAGGTCATCAAATATTGTCTATAATGTTGTTTTCGATGGGTTTATGGTCCACGAGGTTTTAGTATTTTCAAGGGGTTCAGATTCAAGATGTTTTAGGGTGCAATATACATCAAATACAGCCTGGTTAGAGGTGGTTAAACGCAATAATAAATTAACTTAAAATGAGACCACGCTCGCTCCGTTTCACCCTCGTTTGCGAGATACCAGTATGAGTTGTTGCGTGTTTCGCAATCAGTTTTTATACGATCTCCTTTTACGTCAGTATACCACATACATAAATACAGAAATTTCCTAATAAAAACTACCTATAAAGATTTGTACCTTTTACATTTTTGTTGAAATTATTCAAATCTTTTAAGTTCATAGAGGCATTTCGTAAAAAAATTTGTCAAGTTTTTATGTCAACTGGGATGTTTTACAGGGAGAAGAGCCAAAAATTTCGTGAGGATAACCATAGCTTTGGCAGAGCACCCGAACAGGGGGCACCCGTTGTTGCCAGGAGCACGGAAAAATTCTGCCCCCCTTTGGAGAAGCATTCGTTTTACCATTTTAGCGAGAATGTTATATTTTTTTCAAAAAGCATATCGTACTCAACAAGACTGTATTTCGCTAAAGTTCAAACGAATTCAATGGAAAAATAATTTTTAGTAGTTTCAGTCTCTAATGAACCACTGATCCGACTTGCAACACTTTCTCACAATACATCGTGTAAGAGAATTATTCATGGCTACAAAGTACTGCCTACCTCAATCTCCCATTGAACTAACGAATCATTCGAATTCGGATCACCGTGAACACAAAAAAGCAGATACTTTTCGCGATGATCGTAATCGCAATTGTTCGCCTCGAGTACGCGACAAATATCGCGAATCATCTCTTCGGGCGGGAGCGACGACGTTGTTTTCATCGACCACGTAAAGCGAAGCGCCCGTGGTTTATCCATAACACCGCCGCCACCTGTTGCTGAAGCAGGTGTTCCAGTTCCGGTATTAGGTGTTGCTAATGCAGTTGCCAGATTACCACCACCTAGAAATCGCTTGTTCATCAAAATTAAAGTTTGAGGGTAGGGAAAATAGTGTTACAAATCCTGTCAAACACAGTAATAAGACGAATTTGGATAGCCACTCTTGTGTCCGTGAATATAGTTACAATCAGAATTAAGTGCTCAAAGATCGATCGAAGCTTCGTTCGATTTCGATCGCTTGCGTTTAAACCAAAATCGATCGTCTAAACGAAAGCCGATTAATTTAACGAATTTCGATTGCGTCAAAATAAAAAAATAATTTAATAAAAAATGTTAGTTCGCGTTTAATTTAACGAATTTCGATTGTGTTGAAATAAAAATGTTAGTTTTCGTTTAGTTTAACGAATAAACGAAGATCGATTTGGTTTAATTTCGCCTGTGTTCGATTTTATAAGCACTTAATTTTTGTTATTGTAACTGTATATAGCAGGGAGTAACCGGAATTCCGGTTCCGGCGAAAATCGTGTTCCGGTTGCGGTTCCGGCAAAGGGCAAAAATCATACCGGAACCGGAATTCCGGTTTAAAAATTTTGTTTGAAATTTTCCACGTTTTTTGCTTCATCCTGTAATCTAAACATATATTATACAATATCTAAATATATATTATACAATGATCAAGCTCCAATACAACCAAGCAAAATAAAAGATTAACTAACCAATTTGCATTGTGAAACGTAAGTAGGGCACATAATTTGAGCAGGAATTTTTCATAATAACCTGCAGGAGTTTGTTAAATCAAAGCCAGGTCGATGCTTGTAGCAGCTATTTTACACATCCAGAAGTCTGTGGGATACGTTTGAATTAAACCGGTCCAACTCGGTAACAGAGTGTGGCTTACGCAGAAGTACTTAATGTATGCTCGGCTAACATAAATTGCGTCAAGCACCCGCCAGTGCGCTTGTAAACTTGGTAAATCAGTCTAAACTGAAGTAAACTAACGTTATCTGCAACGCAGCTGGAAACTGCTTTCTTGGCAATGAACTGTGTTTATTGAAACTGTGCGAGCAGCATCACAGTGTGTCTCATTTATAGCATTCTGATTAGAAAGTTATCATCATTATGATCTAACTGACGGGCACTGTTTGTCCAACGCTAGCGTAAACAGTGTCTCTAACCACTGATCAGAAAATTACCTTCTATATATTATTTTTTCTTAGAATCATATAAACCAATAATTTTAAGTTTCCTACAGAAGAACATGCAACAAACGCATGTGTAGTAAAGGGAGGCGACTGGAGACAGAGCGAAAGTGTGTATTCTACGCTCCGAGCTTTGTAAGCACATTCGATTTGACGCAGTATACGCAATGGTGTATAGTGGAAGATATTTTTTGCTCTGAATGTCCAAAAACCGACATATTTGATCGATAAATAAACATTATTAGCTTCCTCAGTCTCTTTAAAGTTTCAGAAAGGCAATAATACCATCGCAATACATTAAGTTTAATGTAAAAGTTATTTTTAATGCATTTTAAATCCACTATATGTACCTTCATTTCTTCCATCATCAGTTTTACTATATACAAATTTCGAAGACCAGGTTCCGGTTCCGGATCCGGTTTAAATGAACGGTTCCGATTGCTGGTTCCGGTTCCGGTTATTCCCTGGTATATAGATATAGTATTCAAATGCAAACATATCGTATAAGCTGCATAACTATTAGTGGTAATGCAACACGCAATTCTAAGGCTACAACTTGTTATCGCGAGTTAAGGGGAAACGGAGAAAGTGCGACAAGTCTACTGGCTATTTCTAGGTTTCAATACAAACTTCATGATATTTCAAAATAGCAATTTCGATCATGCATTATTGGCAAATATACGACCATTTCTATCACATTCAATACGGTAGAAACCTATAATGCTTCATCTTCTGACCACAATGTCGAAAAATTGTAAAATTTATATTGCAACTTCCTGGAAAAATTACACATTGAGGCGTGAGATTCTTGGACTTCCCTATCGCTTGCCGTATTGAGTTCAAGCCCCGCAAATACGCTTGCTTTATCTGTATTCAGCAAACTGCAGACAGCAGTACAATTCAAGATTTCCCAGTACAATTGAATTGATAAATATGGTAACATTTAACATTTCGAAAACAATATTTAGCAAGTTAAAAATCCAGCATCGTACCACAAGTTTAACAAAATACCAACAGTATGTTTGAAAAAGGACTGCAAAGTGTCTAACTTACTTAGTAACACTATGCCGTCCATTCTCAATAAGTAAACACTCAGCCAAATTTTTTCAAAATTAATTTTTTGGGGTCACTAAGTATGTTGTAAGTAATACGCCGTGTACAATTCTGTTTTTTAATTTCTCTACGACTGTGCCTAGAAAGCAGACACAATAAAGTATCACTCTTTGTTATCTTCAATGGTATCTAGATGTCATAACAATAAGTTGGAAATAAAAACACAGGACAATTCCCAAAACTCACCTTTGTCACCTCCACCAAGGCCCAATCTTGCTCGAGCGGCAGCAGCAGCTGCTCCCGCACTGGCATGGCTCATTTTAACACTTCCGCTAGCTCCCCCTCCGATGCCCAAACTGCCACCGCCGGCACCAAACGAACTTCGACTTCCAGGTAGTCCGAGGGACCGTCTTGTTGTAGAGGGGGTAAGAGACGCTGTCTGATGACTAGGCGTTATATACGCGTTTGTCAATCCGCTAGTTTCACCTCCTTTCCCGCCGTGCATCGAACTCATCAAAACCGACTGTTGTTGACCCGTTGCCGCACCGCTACTACCGGTTCCGAAGTCAAGTTTGCGCCCGCCCGCATGTCCAATAGTGCGCCTCAAGCTATTCGTAGGCGAAGATGTTTCTGTGATATTGCCAGGAGCGATACTTCCGGGACCACCGGGATTAGTAGTGCTCGCTGAAGACGTAAGTGGACGATTACTTGCACTGCGTTCAGACACATTAGCCGATTCTCTGAAACGCATAAGTTCCAAATCTGCACTTTTCCAATAATAATTAGCTCCCTAGTATCGTCCACAGGAATATATCTTTGGCGGTCAGTAAGAAAAAAATTTGTACATTTTTAAAAACCGTATCTTAGTTTTCTATCGCGAATACGTAATATAACACTAATTATTGTCATATCATTGTACCTATTTCCAGTTCGAAGTTCGCCTTTTTCAATGTTCACCATGGAAAATGACCCAAAAATATAAAGCACTTTAGCTTTCTGCGTACAACAAATTTGAAAATTTAGTGATAAATTTACAGCAGTTGCATTTCTCGACAAAAAGATTTTCCATAGATGTTCGTAATTGATTTATTAGCTGAAACAATACGGACAAATATAAATAAATATCCAGTGCTGGGCTCTCCATTCGCTGAAAATTTTGCCAGGGGGCATGAACCAGGGGCCCCTGGTTCCGAACCGGGGGCGCCCAATTTTTCCAAGAGAAAAACGGTTAAAAATCGTGTCAGAAACACTGCCAAAACGCTTTTGATGAGAGAAAAAGCAATTTTGAAGCAAATTTTGACAAAATTTTTGGCTTCAGAAAGGAATTTTAGTACTAATTGTTTGTATTTTAGACCGAATGGAAAATAAAAAATTTTCCCAGAGGCGGTGAACCCAAAATTTTGCCAGGGGGCATGAACCGGGGGGCACCTGTTTTGAACCAGGGAGAACCGAAAAATGCCAGGGCCCCCACCCCCCAATTTGGAGAACCCAGCAGTGTTCGATAATAAATCTCCCATTTTTCCCGTTCCCTTAATGGTGTCCCGTTTTGTGGTGTCAACTTTCCGTTTTCCTGGTTCTCTATTAATTTCCCGTGTTTTGCCGTTTGTGGCTGCACTGTATATAAATATATATGTTAGGACAATAAGTGGACCAAAATGCAAATAACTTAAAAGCTATTAAATTGAACTCGGGCTCCGGTATGGTTTTCCTTGTTCCAAAGCGCAACCGGAACGAATTTTCGGCGGCACCGTAATTCCAGTTACTACCAGGTTCTTACATATTAAAATGTGTCCACTGTAATATAAATCAGCATATGGTCAACAAAAGTATGTACGATAAGGCCAAAGGTAGCCGGGAATAAGAAATAGTAGTTATAAATCACGCCTTTTACCGGCGTGCGAATTTGGAAATTTTCGACAAGAACGAAGCACGATGATTTTGTGCAGAATAAATTGAGTTTGCTTCGGCCGTATTCGTCGAGCCAGCCCCGCCTCCTTGTTGCATAGCTAAAGCTGCTGCGTTTGCATCAGTTGGATCCTAGAACAATTTCAATAAAGTTATAAACTAATAAATATTCCTGTGCAGTCTAATCTAAAAGTGGTCGAAAGATCATAATAATAATAATAAGTGTCAGTCGGCGCAATATAGTCCGAGTGCTAGATTGCTTTCTGACAATCAAAATACGTGCGGCAAACACAATATAAAATAATGCATCAACGCATTTTCGGCGACAAAATTTCGTCTGGTTACAGTAGTTGCTGTCAAATGCTAGTGCGACGTCATCGAGTTTTTGTCAGTAATACTTATAGTGCGTCCGTGACTTTATGAATGTGAAATACACATTAAATTTTTCTGATACATTCAAATAGCGTAAAATTTGTCAGTTTGTGATATATTTAGACATTTAGATTTTTGGTAGCGGTGTGATAATTTGCACAGGTTCAATAGTAGAACCCTTTGCATCACCGTTCACCGTAGTCTAGTTCTTATAAACCCAGATCAAACCTCTGAGTTGCGACGCAAAATCCTATTAATTTACTCAAACACATAGTGCTACCATTAGTAACTGCTAGTTGTTGAGCACCTAAAAACCTAAGCCTAGCTTCACCACATTTTTGACATCTGAAAACAAAGTGTTCAGACATTTCAGCCTCCTGAAGACAATATTCGCAAAGACCACTTTCTCTTAGTCTCATAACCCTAAGATGAGCATTTAAAAGATTATACCCAGTTAAAACATGTATTCCAATCCGCAATCTACCTTTTCTGAAGTTCCATAAGCTCTCCTAAGATTGACTTCACTCTCTTAAAATTTGTATGATGATAATTTCCTGCAGTTTTTGTGTGATATTATTTTGCTACAATTTGTACACAAATTAACACAAATACGGGCAAATGTATGGCGAACAAATCCTATATGAATTGTGTACTACTTTGTACATTATGTATGATTAAGTCAACATAAATTGCAAGAAATTGACCACAACAAATGTATGACACATTGTACATAATTTGTATGAATTGTAACACAGAATATGTATTATTTACACATAGTTTGTATGAATTTGCACACAAATATTTTATGACTCGTTACACGTTCCTTTGTGTGAAATTACATACAACACATGTATGACAAATTATACACGACTCGCATGAAATTGTATACAAAAAATGTATGATTATTTACACAAAAAAATAGTTAACTACAAACATTCATACATTAGGTGTATCATATTTCATACAAATATTTATAAAAATTTACACATTAGATATATCATATTTAATACAAAAATTTATGAAAATTCATACTTTAAATATATAATCTCATACAAATAAATATAAAGATTCATACAAAAAATATATTATTTTTCATACAAATATCTATTAATATTCATAAATTGTATATGTTGCCTTTCATACAATTAATATTCAAATTAATACAATGCAGGTATGGCAATTGATACAAATATACGTGAAGATTTTTACATTATGTTGTACATTTCATAATATAAAGTGACAAATTTCAATCAGCTCCAATTGTATTTTTTACACAAGCGTATCTAAAAATTCAGACAAACGAGAAAACCGCTTTGTCAAATTCCATACAAAATTGTTTTGATATGCATACTTTACAAATGTATGAATTGTCGCATCTAAAATGTGTATGTAAACCAGACCACACAAATCATGTATGACACTGTGCACATCCATGTATGACATATAATGCTAATTTTTAAGAGTACATAAAAGAAAATTTTTGTCTGCCTGAAATTTGTTCCCCCTCTCCATCGTCTAGCGTGTTGCCCAGACAGAAAACGCACCAGCTAGGCCATCACTACGGAAGAGGAAATTGGAATACATGGTAAACTGAATACATGTCCCAAGCACCTTCAGTTAAGCCCCCTTCTTTGCAAGGCTGTCTGAAATTTCGTTACCCCTAACTGGCCTGTCCACAGTGGGGGGACCCCCACTTTCCAAATCCCCCATGTTCGTGAGATTTTCCCCCATGTCCGTCCGCCCCCCACTCGGCCGAAACCCCCATGTTCAACTAATTTCAAAAAATTTTTATGTCTGAAAATTTATGTTCTTTGTTTGCAAATTGTTTTTTTAAACATTAATTACCACTATTTATAATGCTAAAATATTGTTTTTAGCTTGAAAGTACGTTCACAGTAGTAAAAATGCATGAAAAGATGGAAATATTTTGTATTTTGAAGCAAAATTTATCCCCCCCCACTTTGAAATTTCCCCCGAGAATGAACATGGGGGCCCCCCGACGTGCCCCCCACTTTTCGGAGGGCTGTGGACAGGCCAGCCTAATGCCTGAGTCTCCCTTGACCCAGGATAAACAGAGCACATTTTCAGCACCTAATCTATTTAATTTCTTGTGGCGTTCAAGAACAGTGGCTGACAACACCACCGGTGTGTCTAGAGCCTTAAGTGCAGCCTGGCTGTCACTGAAAATCCAAATATTCCTTGCCCTAGTACATTGTTCCACGAGATGTTCGGCACATCTACAAATTGCAACAATTTCTGCATGGAAAATTGTTGCCTTGGACCCTAGTGCAAAGTACAATCTATGTGTATTATCAATAACGGGTCCTGCTCCTACTCTAACTCCACCATCTGTGTCCATAACTGAACCATCAGTATAGCACACAAGATCGCCATCTGACTGTGTTCCCTCATGTCTAAAACATCATTTCCTATTCCAATTGAAAAATATAAAAATTCTGCATGTTGGCATTACTATAGTATCATAGATAAATCGGGCGAATCTTTGCAGCCTGTAATATTCACTACCCTCGCAATCAGCAAACCATAGCCCAGGTGGTAGTAGCTTTCAACTGCCAGTTGATCAATGACTAGATCAATAGGTCTAATTCCCATAATGGCCTCAAGGCGCTTGTAGGAGCAGAACGGGGTGAACCTGTAATCATACTATAAGCCATACTGTGAACCTTCAAAAATTTCCCAAAGTAAGTTTCAATTTGCTTCTGTGCCACCACATAGCATAGCCATACGTTAGAGACGGAAGTACTACCGCAGTATAGAAGTAGAACATCACACCAACTGCTCCCTTTATAGCAATGAAACGTTTTATTGCCTTCTGAGATGCCTATTCAATATGATATCTCTAACTCATTTTTGAGTCTAGATACAACCCTAACTAGTGAAGCTCGCTTGCGAGCCAGAATTCGAGTGGTGAGAACAATCCCCCGAAGTCTGTTGTAGAAAGCACTTACAAACAAAGCCTACACACAGTACGCAGGTGCAGCATTATATAAACCGTGAGTGATGAGTCATACCCTCTTTTGATAGCCAACGTATGCAGTAGACAAAACATCATACAACGAGTACAAAACAATCAACAAACAATTTAATAATTCAATAAAACCCTAAATTGACCGTGAAAAGAATGTTAAAAAATTCAAACAGACACTTGAGAAAAATCTCATTTTTCATACGAAGTATGAAGCAGAAGTGTGAAAAATATTAGCCACACAATATTTTTGACACTCGCTATGAGCTTGTTGGCCCACAAAACCCCATATAACGCACTAAAAGCAACAATTTGGGTGCATTTCCTACACTTTTCACCAAATATGAAATTTGTCGCCAACTATAAGCTTATAGACTCCAGATTGGGAAGTAGTTGAAAAACTTATTATATATCATTGGAAAGCCCTGGTAAAGCTACATGGAATAGGCCTATTAGTTTGCGGATACCTCTTTTACTTATTGAGAAAAGTCGCAAGAACTGGAAGGGCTGCCCGAAAATGGGCCAAAATGACATCATTTTGCCCCATAACTTTTCCCACGGCAAAAAATTCAAAAATCGGGCTCCGTCACTACACCTAAATCGAATTGCGGTTCGAAGGAGCTACCTTGCATCAAAATGCACCCAACCGTTATCGAGATCCCCGTGCGACAGACACACAGACAGGACCTCCTCAACCCCCCCCTCCAGAGCCAAAATTGAAAATTCTCGTTCCACTCGCGAGTGGAATGAGCTCGCTTCGCTCTCTCATTCCACTCGAATTCAAATATTTTGCGCTTTCGAAAGGCATCAAAATAGTATCGTTCAAGGTTTTGACCCTATATTCAGCCCTTTGATCTCTTGCGGGTGATAACCATAAGATTCGTTTTGCTCGAACTTATGGAGATACCTCTCCTACTACTCCAACGTAGCATCGAGCTAGGCATATTTTGCATACGTCTATTTTCCACACCCAAAGACGTGGCCAAGCACAGTAGACTAACATCATCCGAGTATGCAATCCACAAAACTCACGATTTGTCAAAATAAGCAAAAAGATCATCCACAACTAAGCTCCACAACAGGGGTGATAATACACCTCCTTGCGGGAAACCCCTGGTTGCTCTGATACTGGCAGTTGTCTTGTCTATTTTTGTCAGAACAATTCTTGAGTTAAGCAAGAACAATTCTTGAGCTAAGCAAGTTAATTAGCCAGTTCTTAATATATTCCGGCAACCAGAATCGCTGAGACCACCGGCTGAATGAATCTGTGATCAGAAGCTGAATAGACCTCCGACACACAGCAGGTCCTGATCGCACCAGCAACTTTGCTATTTGCAAGTGTTATATCCAGCACTTCCCTACTAGCGCGGGTGACAAACGTTGGAATACATTAAACATTGACTACATCCAAGTCTGTAGTCATCAGATAACTTACCAGGTCTGTCCCCTATCATTCACATTAGTGCTGCCCCTATTATGTGTTGCGCGTTAGCATCACATTCTATGACACCAATGTTCCTTCCATTTGTGTAATTCACCAATCTTGTCATGCTCTGTGTCACCACAGTACATCTAGCATCATGTGGAAGATAGAGAGAAGCAAGATACAACTCAACCCTGTGATATATACAGTCAAGTTAATATAAGACATGTTTTCGCTATTTGAGCTGCGAAGCCTCTGTTACAGCACAAAACAATTAGTTCCAATGCAAGCAAGGAATCATCTCCAAAACGCTATTGCACTTTACGCAAAGGCAGAATTGCACATATGCAGTACTTGCCACATCAGTAATAAATCATAACAAATAACGAAACATGGGTAATTAGGGAAAGCGCTGTTGTTCACTTTTGCGCACTAGCAATGACATAATGCGCAATGGGCACCTGCCCTACAGCCAGTGTACTGGTTCCCCTAAACTGACATTCTATTATAGTAATATACTATTAGTATGAAAAAATGTAATATTATTTTTTTAAAACATCCTCAACATGCACGCTCTAAATTACGGCTCGCACTGTGTACCACATATACTAACCTACCGTTATACAAGCTTTTTGAAAGTTATATTTGATGATACTGTTGGTGAAACATGCCTTTTCAGGTAAGTTTCTATTTTCCCGGTTTCCCGATAACTGCGCATCCTGTAAATGAGCATTAATATCTTAGTTCTACCAAAAAAAGATGTAACTTTAATACATAGAAATTCGATGGTACGAGCCTAGACTTCTAGCACATACGATACTTGACTTTATATCGTACTTATAAAGCAATAATATCAGCTCGACTTCTGTGGCACCCACGAAACGTGTCTTCTAAAGTGTAAAACAAAAGCAAAAATAAAACACACGATACAGTACTCGCCGCAATTACTGACTGTCGCCTTACAAACGAGTTAGCAGAAAATGTAAAATTTCAAAATAAAAATATATTTTCCCATGAGCAAATTGCGAGTTTACATTTGTTGCGAGTACTGTACCTTAATCGAACAAATAACCGTAGTCCATTAGCTGCACTTACTGCCAGTCCAGACACTACGGTAGCGCCAAGCTCTCCGGGTTGCTGATACTTAACGCCCGACGTTCCACCAAACGTTTGTCTTAGCTTTTGATTACGCAAAAATCCTGGGGCTGTTTGGGACTGTGTCTGGCCCTGCAGGATCTGCTGTTCCACCATAGTTCCCCCAGCTGCAGTTACCGTTGGTGCGGGGCCACATTCACTAAGCGAACTCGGAGTTGTAATCGGCGAAGGGTATCGATCAGAAGATGATATTGCAAGAGATTCTAAAAATTCATTCGGAAAGGTTATTCTATGTTGTGGTACATTATAGCAACTAGAAAATGCTGATTGACAAACAATTTTTATAATAGCAATAATTGAAGAGTACTAAAATGCTCACACTCGCCTCATTGTGCAAACCATTTTGCCTTGACACCCATATGACATCGATTGGCATGTCCTCCCTGGTGATTAGATTGCTGTTTGGTTATTTATTTGCTGTTTTTAACTTTGTCGGTAGCTAATGAGATGGTGAATAATACCGATTTCACTCCAATTGTTCTTTCTCTGCAATGCAAGTCTACTACCGTCGGCAAATGAAATATCACAACACAGTATTAATATAAACTATAAAAAGACTGGTCAAAGATAACTTTAGTTATACGCCTAAACTTTGCCTTTATGCTATCCCACATTATGACACAATATATTACATATTATAGTAAACATTACAATAATGTATAACGTTAAAATATAAACTTTTTGCAGGAAGTCTAGGCCAGTACGCGGTCCTATAAACCGGCCGGAGCTTACGGCATCATGCTGACCTGACCAAACGTCAGTAAACAAAAAACTGATAAGAGCTACGGCTATCGATCACTTCGATCACCTAAAATTTTCGACGCGTCCCCATTGACAATATCGCCGAACTTATCCTTGCTCTCTTCTTCGTCGTCGACATCAGGATCAGTTTTAGCAGAAGCAACGGTGATTTCCTTACTAGCCGACACTCCTGCTGTTAAATGTTGTCCACGGCGTTGTTGCTCTGGGGTATTAGGCGGCGTCGAGCTGCCTATCGCTGTTGATGCGGCAACCACGGCCGATGCTGCTGTTGTAGTTCCACTTGGAAGCTCGTATATAGTCGATGGAGTTTCGTCGGTTACTCGACTCGGAGAGCTAAAAATAATACAATAATAATAATAATTACCACCATTAGGACACTGTTTAACATAATATAGTAAAAACCATACATAGTATGCTATTTAATTTTAGATCAATTTATTAGCGTGAGTCATTATAATATGCCAGCACGTAATGCACCAAACCTTTTCAATATTGCCAGCACAATGTAACACCAATAAACATTACCAGAACTATAAACATCTACCAGTATAAAGGACTTACAACTAAGGATACTAATGTGAGTGTTACAAGAATTTTATGGTTATACTTATACTCCGTGAAACTGATCATGTTACATTAACATGTACATATGTAACTGAGAAGTTCCGAAAACAGCTTGGTTAAACATAATTAATCTCAATAACTATGTATAATTTAGCATTACACTGAATAACACACTAGAGACCATAATAATGTAGCACTGACTGAACATGTGCATTTGAAATTAAAGCTAATGTTAGCATACCATAATGTGTTTAGCCTCGCATTTAATATAAATCTACATTAAAATGCGTTCAGTTCACTATCAGATACTTCGCGAAATACACGGACAGGATTTTAAGCGACATAGACAATATTTATTGTTATTCTGATTTATTTGTTCAATTTTCGGGGACTGCGGATCTTTTCAAATTTTACTTTTCGAAACTTTTGTTGCGAGCTCTTGGAAAAACGATCCTCTATCTTTATACATATTATGTACATCCTTAGATATTTTCGAAACATTGTTAAATTTTGCATAAATTAAAATAAGATTGTCTATGCTCGACACACCGGAATACGCAATAGACTATGGCAAAACCGTATTAATAATTATTTAACAATGTAGTCAAGTAAATACTATACAAAATTATGTGAAACGACGCAAGTGCAGCCAAGTTAAACGTCAAAGCGACATAATAACGCAACGAGCTTAATGTATCGCCCACTGGTCAACATCCATGACTACACTGTATTATAGATATACCGAGGAGCCCTGTACATACATATGTTAATAAAACTGATCATAAAACAGGGCTCTCCCTTCGCTGAAAATTTTGCCGGGGGCATGAGCCGGGGGTTCCCTTGTTTCCGAACCGGGAGGCGCCCGATTTTGCCGGGGGGGGCATTATGTCAAGAGAAAAACGGTTAAAAATCGGAATCATTGAGAAAACGCTTCTGATGTAGAGAAAAAGCGAATTTGAAGCAAATTTTGGAAAAATTTGCGAAATTTTAGACTTCAGAACAGAAATTTAGTACAAATTTTATGTATGTTCTTTGGCCCGATTGGAAACAAAAACATTTGCTGAGAGGCAATGAACCGGGAAAGCCCAAAATTTTGCCATGGGGCATCAACCGAGGGCTCCTGTTTTAAACCAAGGGGTACTAAAAAGTGCAGGGCTTTCATCTTCCCTCCCCAATCCGGAGGGCTCAGTAAAATATAATGTCTTGCGTCAATTTATATTAACATCTACATCTGTATAAAAGATAGCGACGCTATTAATACGTGGATATTTTTATATGTACAGTAATTGCCATAACTGAATGTATCCTTATGAGCGAGCGAGCAGCGAAAGAACAAATAACAAACCATAAAATTTCAAAATAAAATTTTATTTCGCCAAGAGCAAGCTGCGCGCGCGCAACGGTCAATTATTATTATGGCGAGTACTAGTAGACAAACAGATGGAAGATATTGTTAGTTCATGATAATGTACAGCCACGCTCAGAAATAACCACTGTGAATATTTCGAGAACAACATGCCAATTAAAATAAATATGAAGAATTTATTCGTGAATATTTCTGAGCGCGCAAGTAGAGTAAGCATTGCAGCAAACATGCTTCAACAGTGTTGAGTGTAATAATATTTGTTAGTTCATGATAATGTACAGCCACGCTCAGAAATTACAGCAGTGAATCTTTCCAGAACATGCCAATTAAAATAGATATGAAGAATTTATTCGTGAATATTTCTGAGCGCGCGAGTATAGTAAGCATTGCAGCAAACGTGCTTCAACAATGTTGAGTGTAATAATAATCTACACATCATCAGACGAAATGACACCAAATTTAATGTTTGCCCATTTCGATATAATAATTTTAGTACATCTGGATTCACCAAGCTTCGTTTCCAGCGAACAATGATGAAGGTTTCGTATCCAGACAGTGCTACAAAATCGACGTCTTAAACAGCTCCTGAATTGTACACAAGCGAAATTAGACTTTCAACGTTCAACCAAAACGAGTGTTCATTCAAATGATGCTTGATATAGATTACACCAAAAAAACAGAAATAGGATTTTATTGAAGAGGGTAATAAGAAATAACTGTTGAAGGATAAGCAAATTTTTATCTGATATCTAGCTATGTATGTATCTGTTCAACAGTAGTTCGTTCGGAGCGGCGTTCAAAGAATAAACAGTCTCATTGTGGAATTTAAAGTAAAAATTTTGAGAACGAAAATTTGTCGTATTTGAATTAACCAGTTTTGTTAGCGAACACCGTTAACTATAAGATCGATTTGATTTTCATGTCAGTTTTGCATTAAATTTGTTCGCGAACACTGAATAAGCCAAATATAAACGATTACGTATCAGGGAACCAAATTTCTGCAAATTGAATAAGCTGATAATCTGTTCGAACCAAGATAATAATAAGCTAATTTCTGGCACTTGAATTTGATATTGCCAATTTTCGGATAGCGAAAAAACGAAATTCAGCCTTTTTCCGTAACCAGGGTTTATGATTCGATGTTGGTAATTACAAAATAGAATGGTTGGCGTGGTCACCTTAAGCTTACTCACCGCATTATTGAACCCTCAGCATGAGAGGTTGCACGAACAGACTACACAATAACAATATCGATAAATTATTGTTATATACATTTTAGGAACACTTTAAAATCACGAAACCAGAGCACCAAGAAATTATTATCCATTCCACACTCAGACACTATGTAATATATAAACATGTATCGCACAGCACAATGGCTCATTAGTCTAATAAAAACATTTCTATATGGTCGCCGTGAAATCAAAATAACAAGAATATTAATTAATATTTATCTGAGTAATACAGAAACACACTCAATATCAGCATTGCGTTTTAGATAATATAAATTTTAAAAGAACATAAACTGTAAAATACATTCGCTATGCACTAAATATAAAAATAACAGCGTGAAATAGTGTATGCTAAATGACACGCAAGCAAACTGGCTGTACATACCACTGCACACACAAAAAATTAATATTATTGTGAAATAAAGTTTCGAAGGGTTAGAGCAAATATTTTACACGATAAACGTGAGTAATGATTAGATTTTGAAACAGAAGTGGACAATACGGTCAAAAACTTTTACCCTGTAGTTACGGAAAGGTATGAAAACAAATTTTTCGAAAACTGTTCGCGAAAATAAACTGTTTGATTGCTATAATTCCCGATCATCATTTTTTTCATTTCCGTCCATAGCTATATTATATCAATGCCGTTTGCCGCTTCGACCATTTTTTCAACCAAGAGTGTATCTGGCCTCTCCACATTGTGGTGAGAGACCCCACTTTCCAAATTTCCCCACGTTCGTGAAATTTTCCCCCATGTCCGTCCCACCCACTTGGCCGAAACCCCCATGTTCAACTAAGTCCAAAATTTATTTATGTCTGAAAATTTGTTTTTTGTTTGCAAATTGTTTTTCAAACATTAATTACCACTATTTATAATGCTGAAATATCGTTTTTAACTTGAAAACATATTCACGGTAGTAAAAATGCATGAAAATATGGAAATATTTAGTATTTTTAAGCAAAATTTATCCCCCACTTTTAATTTTCACCCGAGAATATTAACATGACGACCCCCCACTTTTCGGAGGGCTGTGTACAGGACAGTGTATTTGGGCAAAAAACACAATATTGATTGGTATGACTCTGACCGCATGCTATTACCGTTCGAAATCCTTTTTAAAATTAAACCCGTTCCACCTGCTCCAATGTAATTTCTTACATTCCATTATCATGCTTTCGTCCATTTTTAACATCATGCTTCGGCTTGCTATCGGACGGCGGACTTCCCTTGTTTCTTGACAATGGTGTTGCTCCGCTGGCTTCGGCATCTTTCGTGGACATTATTGTGGTGCTAAGTGGACGTCTACAACTTGCAGACGACGATGAAGGCGGTGAGCTTGTCCCTTCACGGCTAGACGAAGTTAGTGATGCTTCGCCGACCCGCATGTTTACACCGGGGCCCGACGGTATCGACAGCTTGGCTTGAGGCTGAGCTTTAGTCCTTGAATCAATGACACAAAATGCACAGTTTCCGGACAGAAATAAAAGCAAATCGAACACAAAAAAGAATTTATTGAACAGTTGCTAATTTTTCGCGAGAAGCTGAAGTTGTGAAAGGTTTAAAGGTTCGCGAAAGATTTTTGCTTTTATTTTCTTTCATAAACATTTGAAAACAAAACAGCGTTAGTTTGATATATTAGCTGTTACACAGAGGTATATAAAATCTGTAGCTGTTTGTGAAACGCATCTATGTTTTCGTATTTTTAATCCGAAGCCTCTGAGGAGAGTCATAACTTATAACGTAGTTGGTGAGCACTAAATGGCCAAAATCATAAAAAAAATTAAATCATTGCGGAATTGTGAGTATTATTGTGCATGAATTTACTGGTGCAGCTCAAAAACAGGGCTATATAAACTTGCAGGTTTAGAATTATTTTTTATTAAAAAAATTCACGAAAATACATTAATTCATTGGTGAGTAATGCGTAACACAGACAAAAATATATTTTGCGCAGTTAAGCAATAAATTGAAGATGCTTCACTTTCTATGCTCTTGTTTTGAAGCTTCAAAATTATTGTTTAAACAAGACAAAAATATGCATAAAATAAAATAAAAATGCAAAAAATCCTCCTAACCAGAGTGATGTTGGCTCACCGTAGACAGACGGACAAAAAAACATTTTTTGCGATGTTTACAAATATTCAAGGAGATTTTAACTGGGTTCACTAAAAACAAGTTCAAACCACGTACAGTCCAGGTAAAAATAATGCAGGAGTCGACTTTAGGTGCGTATACCTGGGTTGCTCATTTGTCAGGTCAGTTCGCGATCGTAAAAGCGATGAACGCGAACAAATAAAGTTTTCCGTTACGTATTTGCAATTTGCGATGCAGCAACACCTAGCGTTGTTCGTGGTCTCTATTTTGCGATTTAGCATCGCATTTTGCTGGCCGCGTACAAGTGAAAACAAGATTATCAATGTTTTTTTCGTATGCAATCACACATAAATAAACCGTTCTGATTCAGAATGTCATTTGATGAACGGAGATTAACGTGCGAAATGGACGCGAACGAAAAAAATTCCATTCGCACATCGGAAGGCCTGGTGTTCGCGTTGACAAAAATATGAACCAATGGCAAAAATGTGAACGCGAATTTTTTAGTGAATCGATCAGTGAATGTGACAAAAGAACAACCTTGGTGTACGCACCCACAGTGGATTCACGCATAAATGCAATCGATATCACAAGCGAATGAAATCAATACGCCAAATTTGATAATGATCGAAATTTTTTTAACCGCAATCGATCGAAATTTCTTTTATTCAATATCGATTGATTATTTTGATTTGTCTGACCATGATTGTAAAATCGTTATCGTTAGATAAAAGCACAAAATCAATTTCAATTTCAGTGCAATAAACACGGCATTAAACGTGTATAGGACAAATTGCAGATCAAATGCAGCAAGCCAAGCCTTGGGAAGAATCACACAAAAATAATAACTGATAGTGCACATAGGCTACATACTGTGCTCAAAAACAGCCGTGTCATGGCCACATTTATGTAGCAAGATAACTATAGGTTGCACAATCTCCCAGCTGAGTTTCTACTTTACCCTCCACCAAACCGTTGCTATAGAGAATCAGCACTTACGAAGAAAGCAAGTGAAATGTAAAACGCAAGTACAAAGACATATATACCGAGTGTTCACCCTCACACAAAACGGCAGCGTCAACACCACGTGTGTAGCGGCCCGTAGCGAAGTCCCGACCCAGCAGTGCAGGTAGGTCTACATTAATTTCCCTAGGTGTTCTTTCCGGTTTGGAGGGGACAAGTGTCAGGATGTAAAATAAAAATTATACGTATATTGCATTTGAAATGGAAGACGACGAAAAACTCGAGAAAATGAGAAAAGCTACGATGCGGAATAGCTTAGTCGTTAAGTGGGTGGGGTAAGTATTGAAGGAGGGCGGCTGGATCCAACCGATATTTCAGCATAATTTATATTCTCCAGAGAATTTTGCTAAAACATAGGTTCCAATCTCGGGATGCGTGTCCGATACAGAGGACATATAAAAACTACGGCTTTCATAATGTTCCCTTGTTGTGAAACTAGACAAGTAATGTGATTTTGAAGGATGCAAAATTTGCATTATAATCAATTTTGCACAGAAAATAGTGGGTGAAAAAATTGAAGCAAGGTGTAACTGTTTTAATAATTAGCCTTGTCGAACTCAATTGATGCATCAGGTACTTTATATATCAAGGATATACAACAACCTATCAAACGTATTAGCGCCTATAGTTGGTATCCGCAGAATACATAACTATACTTAGCAGTAATACCACGCTGCAGCTTTAAAGTCTGAAATTGATTGATGACAACAATAAATGAGGCTGAATTTCAAATTGAATGTCGACAGCGAATAATTATAAAACAGTATTGAAAATGTTCAATGATCTTCGTCGAGAATAATATTATGCGAAATGGTTATTACCCTTGAACACTTTCGACAAAATCCGGGTTCGTCACACCTTGAGACTTCAGCCAAATTTGTAGATTGAATGCAAGGAAAATAATGGTCTGTTACAGCGGGTTTCAGAAGAACTTATAAATATTAAACATTAGTTACTGCTTCAATTATATGGCATACCAAAATCTTGGAGAAACCAAAACAATAGTATAACAAAATACTTGGAAAGATGTAACCGAAATAACGCCACCGATCTGCAGAGCTAGCCAAAAAAAACTGAGACATCATACAATATTAAACCCACTTCACGGTTAGCCAAATTCCCGCCGCATATAACAACCGTGCTATTTACCAGACCAGAAACAAATTATTAATACATATATGGCATAACAAAATATTCTGCAGCTATACAGCGATAACAGTTGGCGGTATGAAGCTTTTAAAACGATCCCACGCCCATAGTCTTTCTACAACATACGTAGCTTTAAAAATGTTGACCCATTCTAAACAATTCGCATGAAAACACAAACCTACGGTTACACATTTGCTTGGCGCCAGTAACAGTAGTTGCAGACTACATATCAATCGTGATGCTAGTATAACCAAGGTGAGACGATTTTGGTCACATCTCAAAATCGTCCTACAAGAAGTCTTAGCCATATTAAATCCTCGTCGTTCCTTACAGCTATTGACAGAAATAAAAGCAAATCGTTCGCGAAAAATTCCCAATCAGCAAACAATAATTGAAGACCCGTTATTTTGTATTTGAACATCTGTTAATATTTCGCAAATCTTCGGAAACGGTTCAAAAAAGATTAGCGTTTAGTTCAGTCCGTAAGCTGTAGCTCGAGACACTATTGTCCGATATTCGCTGGTGGTTAATTTTGGTTATCCCGAAACTCGACGGCCATTTATTTATGTCGCGAACAGTGTGACCAGAAATTATTCTATAATTATATTATTACCTTGGCGACCCGGTAATGGAAAAATTTGTCGCCGTCTGTGACCGGGTTGTTTTTGGAAGCAACTGACGCCCAGTGCTGCTACCACTACCACGCACAGCAGATGACGAGCTGTTAAAATTGTTGCTGTTGTTGTTTGAGTCGAGCTTGGAACCACTGTCTTTGCTAAAAATATCGCTTAGCACAATAAATGTCTTATTTCTGCAGATCGCCATCTCAAACATACAGAAAATAATTAGCAAACATTGCATTATTTCATCCTGAGCTAAAATATGGGTGGGAAAAATAGAACGAGCAATGAAATATACTGATAAGTTATTTTCTCCAAATTGTAATTAAATAACATAAGGACAATTAAACCTATGAAGGTTAGCTCCTTTGCTATAGTACTGTTGAGACATAGAATTATTTCGATCCCAGTAATGAACCATACGGTCACGCTCAGGCATAAACACAAATCTTTCGCGAATAGTTCGTGATTAACTTACAAAAAATCGGCGAATAGCAATTGAACCGCTGTTAATTTGCCGCGAACTATTCGCATATTTTAGCTAAAAATTTTATCATGCTCAGGCATAAACCCAAATTTTTCGGTAACAATTCGCGACAAGTTCTTGAATAATTAGCGAAAAATTCACGAATAGCAATAGAACAGCTGCTAACTTGCAACTACGTAACTGTTCGCAATTTTTTGCTAAAAATTCATTTTATTTCTGAGCGCGACTGTGGTATAGAGAAGTCGATAACTCTGGATCGACAATGACATGTAGCTGTCCGACAATGACATGTAGCTGTCCGATTATGAAAAAATTCTATTTTTAAAACAAATTTATTTCGAGCGCGTCGCGAGCTACAGCTATTGTTAGACGTATTGGCTTTTAAATTTGTCGATATGGAGCTCCAGAACGGCCCAGACAGTTAAAAATCACTTCCAGACCAGAACAGAAAATTCACTTTTAGGCCACCCATTAGTGAGTTTAACCAAAAATTTACTAGCGTTGCGGAGGCAGTGTAAATTCGAAAGGGTTCCTCCTTCTACAAGACAATATGGACTACGTAAGAAACACCGAAATCAGTTCAACCAAGAGCCGATGATGCTCGACCATACTGAAGAGTATGTTACTCTTCAGATTTCACAAATTATCGGCCGATGTACATCGCATTCGTTCTGCTCTTACACCTCCCAGGTTTGTGACCCACCAAATCCCACCCATATTCAAGAACCACTAAGTTCCACCCCACCTATGCTCATGGAGTACTAAGTTACACCCCACTCATGTTCTTGATCCGCTATTTCAGACCCCTCCACGTTCCTGGACCACTAAATTTAGAAATAAATTTTTGTTTTGTGTGTGTGAAATAGTGTTCAAAGAATACGGTTGGGGTGTAATTTTATTGGTTCACGAACATGGGCGGTGTAGCTTTAGTGGTTCCAAGAACCTGGCTGAGGTATATAAGTCGGTGTACCAAGAACACGGGTGGCTGTAAACATGGCGGTCCAACAACATACGTGGGGTAGTCATGTTTACTTGGTGTGTGATAAACTTGGGAGGGGTACGGGCGAAATCGACCGCGGGCGATATGCGAAATCTGAAGAGTATCACACTCTTTAGTAGCGTCGCTCATCATCCATCAAATGTCTGACTTTTTAAACGATTGTCTGACTTTTTAAACGATCATATATTATTTTTGTAAATATAAAATAAATAGTACGCAAGCAGCAAGCGCACATCTCCGAGAAGACAATAGATAGGAGCTTTGACAACAAGTCCTACGCAACACAAATAACATCGACCACTAAATACATTTCCACAAGCCTTGCGGTACGGTACTCGCCACATCTGATTGCTCGCTGGCCGTTTACTTGTGAAGCGACAGTCATCGAATAAATTGTGGCAAGGACTGTCCAGAATATACACTAATATTTGGATTAATTTTTTTATTTTGTATGACAAGAATAGAGCGAAATTTGATAATTATTTTTTGGCCAGCACCGACCTAGGGCACAAAGTTGCAAAATGTTCTACATCAAAGCGCGTTACTATGTTTAAAACCTCAACAAATTATGTAGAGAAACTATTTTTATTTTTGAACAAATTTTGAAAAATTTTAATAGTGGCGGGACAAACAATGAAAATTTTTAATTTTTTCCTCCTTTAATTCATGACTGATAGCTAACTAAAAAGTAAAAACCATATTAATGAAGCCGTAAGCTCTGGCTAAAACGACAATCAATTTTGCCCTAAATTTCTTCAATTTCCTTTATTAAGTGAAAAAGATTCAAGACTGAGGACAAAAGAATTTTTCTAATACTCATTTTTCCAAACAAAAATGTTGAAAATCTAATCGCAAATGAATGATATAGACGAAAGCTAAGCGATATTTATAGATATACCCGCATGTACCATTGTTATTTCTAATCAGAAAATATATTGCTGAACTCACAAAAGGTCAGGTTATACTAACAGTTATTAATAACTTTATGATGCTTCTGTGTGCCCAGCATCCATGTTAGGCCCCGTAATTCGCGTAACAATTGGCTGAAGGAACTTGCAAAGAAACATTCAAAAATTATCCAAAAATGAAACTACCTCTACAACAGCCTGGCCAATATTTCAGACAACTGTTCAAATTATGGAAAAACACTAATTGAATTAGAGTGGAACGAGAATTTTCAATTTTGGCTTTGGAGGGGGTTGAGGAGGTCCTGTCTGTGTGTGTCTGTCGCACATGGATCTCGATAACGTTGGGCGGATTTTGATGCAAGATCGCTCATTCGAACCGCAATGGTCGATTATGTGTAGTGACGGAGCCCGATTTTTGAATTTTTTGCCGTGGGAAAAGTTATGGGGCAAAATGACGTGATTTTGGCCCATTTTTCGGACACCCCTCAAGTTTTTGCGACTTTTCTCAATAAGTACACGAGGTATCCGCAAACTAATAGGCCTATTCCATGTAGCTTTACATGATTATATAACTTTCCAATGATATATAACAAGTTTTTCAACTATTTCCCAATCTGGAGTCTATAAGCTTATAGTTGTCGCCAAATTTCATATTTGGTGAAAAGTCGTGGGAAATGTACCTAAATGTGTGCTTATTGTTGGTTTTAGTGTCGGATATGGGGTTTTAGTGTCGGATATGGCCAACAAGCTGATTGCGAGTGTCAAAAATATTATGTGGCAAATATTTTGCACACTTCTGCTTCGTACTTGGTATGAAAAATAAGATTTTTCTCAAGTGTCGGTTTGAATTCTTTAACGTTCTTTTCACGGTCAATTTAGGGTTTTATTGAATTATTAAATTGTTAGTTGATTGTTTTTGTACTCGTTGTATGATGTTTTGTCTACTGCATACGTTGGCAATCAAAAGAGGCGGGCGTAACTATGACTCATCACTCACGGTTTATATAATGCTGCACCTGCGTACTGTGTGTAGGCTTTGTTTGTGTGTGCTTTCTACAACAGACTTCGGGGGATTGTTCTCACCACTCGAATTCTGGCTCGCAAGCGAGCTTCACTAGTAAAAACAATATATTTTGAAGTTTTCCATCATAGTCGCTCAGACCATTACTCCACGTCCCCAAACGGTTGAAACTTTTATAATCTGTAGTATGCATCTCAGATCTTAGTAAATTGTACGCCGTGTGACTAGTCCCTAGGACATCGAAACGAACAAGTAGACTATAGTTAAACGCAACCGTAGACTTTAGTCAAACACAACCGTATCTGTTACACTAGATGAATAAAAGTGCAACAAAGTAAACAAGACATTGCTAAATCAATTTACAAAATGGCTGGTATGCCCACGAGCCATTTACACAATATAACTAAGTACGCTATAGCACACCGCTAGCTGGAAAAAAGTGATTTTAACCCAAGATGTATTTCCAATTTTATTCGAAAGATGTTCAAGAGTCGTTTCAAAAATTTTTTTGAACGCCGTCTGTGTTCGAAGGCTAGTCGATTTTTGTTAGGTGTTCGTTCAGCGGCTGTACGGTACAAGCTTCTTGTAATAGGGAGATTGGGCTTCCACGTATTTTTACTTCCCCTCATTTCAGATCTGTCCGAAGTTTTAGCGCGTACTTTGTGCTCGAAGGCTATTAAAGTTTGTAAGGAGTTCGTTCAACGGCGGCACGGCACAAGCACATTGTAACAGTTGCATTCTGCTTCCATGTATTTACACACTGGCCTCGCCGCTCTTTCAGGACCAGGATTTTCGGCTTCCCTCCAGGATTTCGGCGGTTGCCCCAAGTAACTTTTGGCTACCCCAGATATACTGAGGTGACACAAAAAATAAACGTACCAACAAAAAACGGTTATACACAATTAAATACTACGCCTGATATTTCCACTACTTATGACAAAATCCTAAATAAAATGAAGCGCGAGCTGCAGATATACACATTTCAGTAGTTAAGTAACACATGTATATACAAGAAAAACAAGGATATACAATGTAATGCATGTCGCGTTGGAAATACATGGAATGCACGAAAAATGCTACTATAAAACCGCCCATTTCACCTGAGCAACCCGAAGGTGGGGCGGGTTGGAGAATTCTTCCAGATAGTATCAGTTCCCCAGTTTGTCAGCTGGGGCCCCCATGTCAAATCCCCCGCTGAGATTTTGGTCCCGTAAACAGGCAAATCTACTTCATCTAGTTCGTGCCCCAAGGCAAATGTTGAGTTACCCACAGCGTATCTCGCCCAGTTCCTTCATTTATTGTGAGGCTAGAAATTTGCACTGTAGTCAGTCGGCTAAATGCCCGAATTTTTCCCCATTCGGTAAAACTAGTAACTCTATCGAGATTGCAGAACGTATTGAAGCATAGGTACACCTAAGCCTTCTGCGTGCACATCAAATCAGCTCTCGATAGCATTCGTCGATGCTATACATGGAACCATGGGTCTCAGAGTAAAACTAATACCGGCAATGAGTTTCCCATGAAGGAAAACCCCAAGTGAAACTTTTCAGTCGCCCAGGACGTCAGAACAATTTTTTAATTTTGGGCCGAGGAACCATGAGGGTGCCATACTTCAAACCCCACAACTCCAAAACCGGAGCCTTAATCGAAAAACAATAAAGAGGCATCGGCATTTATCATTTCACTACGAAATAAATCCAACCAGAGAAAAAATCGAAAGCTACGATAAAAATAACCTTGATTCCGTGAAGGGTACTAAAATGGTGTAAAAACCCTCATTTTGATCTCTGACCCTGAACCGAAGGGGCACCATACCCTTGTACCCATGGAACCATGGGTCGCAGAGTAAAACCAATACCGGCAATGAATTTCCCATGCCCGAAAACCCCCAGAGAAACTTTTCTGCCGCCCAGGACGTCAGAACAAATTTTCTAATTTTGGGACGAGGAACCATGAGGGTGCTATACCTGAAACACCATACCATAATACTTATCAGCCCCCCGAGACGTCAGAACGAGTTTTGAAATTTTTGGTCGAGGAACCATTGGGGCGCCACAACCCGTACCTCAAACCCCATAAATCCAGAACCGGAGCCTTAATCGAAAACAAAAAAGATACATCGGCATTAATCACTTTACTATGAAATAAACCATCCAGAGAAAAAAATTCGATAGTTAAGATAAAAATAACCTTGCTTCCGTGAAGGGTATTAAAATGAGGTAAAATGGAGCCAAAAACCCATATTTTGACCCCTGACCCCGGAACCAGAACCGAAATCAAAAAACGTGCGGGGATGTACATGGTAAATCGACTGTGCCGGTTCGAATGAGCCCAAGATCATGAAAATCGGTTGAGGCGTTCTCGAGTTATGGCCCATCACACACACGGAATTTAAAAGATTTCACCCCTGCAACACACAATTTCCACTACGTTTCACCACGTTCTGAAAATCCAACATTTTTCCATAGTGGTAGAAATCACGGAAATTTTCAGCATTACATGTAAAATTAATTTGTAGTCAGCCTGGAATTACAAAATTGATGTTCCTTTGATAGTTCCGGTACTTTATGAATCACAAGTTCACTTGGCAATATCCGCATACCCACAGGGAGAATCGCTCACAGGTACTGTCGGTGCCCTCAGTTCCGAACTGGGTGGACCCCACCCTAATACTTAATTTTCATAGTTCGGAGCATTATTACCTACAAGATTACAAGTTAATAATCCATCCTTTCGTGAAACCACGGTTTAAGTCGCGATATAGTTTAACAAATTTTACATCAGTGACTCAAAATATTTGATCCAAATATCTGAGACCACGTAAAGACGAATCTGATAGTGATAACGATATCACAGTATAACGTATATCACAAACAGAAATAAGTATCATAAATCAGTAATGGAACTGTCATCAATTATTGGAAAACAACATTAAAGTTTAACAGCTAGAATTTGGTTAAATATGAGTTTGGAACATAACGTTTCCATAATTCGTGAAACATTTTGCGGTTAACAGGGTCAACAATAGAGGGCCTCAACAATAACAATAACAAAATTCGATTACTTGTATTCATATGCAATCTGCTGGTAACGATGAAAAGGCCAATTTGTACTAAGAACTGACAGTTAAACACCACGTTAAGTCAATATATCTATTTAAGGAAGCACCAAAAATGAAAGCTTGGAAATTTTGAAATGCGATACAGCTTACAAACACAACAAAAAGTCTTGGCTCATTAATGTTATGTGTTAACGCTCCCAAAATATGCCTCTATCAATCTATTTTCACGGTGTCCGCGGGTCCGGCACCCCCTAATTTCAAGGAGAATCAAGGAGCATTTTGCAAAAATTCAAGGAGATGTTTCTACAGCATATCATCAACCGTATAGTTAACATTATGTATCTATTGCAAATTTGAAAAAATAATATCGGGTAGCAGTAGCATTTGTTTGGGCATCCCAATAACGGACAGCATTTAATATCCATTTGCCCACGTTACGATATTCTGTTTAAAGCCTCACTGAACAGCCAATCCAAACATAAAACTGTAACCAATTTTGTCGCGATTAATCGAAAAGTTTATGGTTATGTCGCTATTGGAAAACATGACCGAAAATATGGAACCTATACCATCACTACATCTGTAAGACAGACGACTGCTTACTACGTTAAGACTCCAAAGTACCTCAGTCCTATCATTGGAAATCTGAACTTCCTAGTGGCGCCTGGCCGGAAATTAAAGCAACGGACTCTTGCGGAGGCGCTGCTGTTTTTGCGTAGACTGTGCTTCATGAAAAATAAGTGGCTATATTAGGTTCACAAGAAACTATGCGCTACGAGTCCTTGTTTCTGCTATTCAGAATGCATTAAGCACAATTAGTTTGGAGCTATCACACAGCACAAAATTCAAAGAGATGGAACATAAAATTCAAAGAGCTTAAAGGGACCGTAATCGAATTCAAGGAGATCCAAGGAGGTTTTTCTGAATCAAAGAGCCACCCAGTATTTTAGTTTTAATGCATGAAAATGCAACTATATGTACTTTACTGAACATCAAAAACTGTATACCTCTTAGATTTTAAAAAATGGAAAATATTTCTGGTTTTACGGCAGCTAAATTTCCAACCCCAAACCTAATAAACCAAATTAAAAAATTAAAACGCCGAATTAAAAAAGCCAAAAAACCTACCTATCCTTTATCTTTGACCCCGCTTTCACTTGGCTGCCGCTGCCCGTCAATCCGACCGCCGTTGCATTCCGATGAAAAGACGAGCTGGCGGTGCTGTTGTTTGACAGACCGGACGCTGTTGTGGCATTGATACCGAGTTTGCCTGGATAAAACTGTCCGGCTACTGCCGCAGCCGCACCGCTGCCGGCACCCGGTTTACCAAGTGACTGACGCAATGCGGCAATGCTAGGTTTCGTTGAACCTAAAATCAATCTAATTTTATCAGTATTCGTCGGGTTGTTTCATACAAATAATTGTTTGAAAACAAAAAATACATGCATAACAGAGTCGTTAACAAGACCAATTTGAAAACAAAAAAGTTATTATTATTTGCTGCAATCAAAACATCATCATCAATCCCATATCTAATTTCAAACTGAAAAGTGGCATTAAGTAGTGGAAATCTAAAAAAACAATCCAACCCAATTTACATCTACACCTCCCATCGCAGTAGGACAAACGATATACACGGATTTATCTGTAAGCGTCAAGTGAGAAAAGCGGAAAGCGTATAACCACCTCAACTCAATAATAGAAAATAGCACACTATCATTTTGTCATACAATTTAATATTTTGTCGCGACGAGTTCTAATACGTTTGATGTAATAAAAACGACCACTTACTGCTGATGTCCACTGACCAATAGAACGGTTTTACTAGTTATGATGACCAACCTCAAATAATGTTATTAGCGCCACTGCTAGTGCATTGTTAAATAGCTACCAAAAAGCTAATCCCAGCCTAATAACATTGGAATAATTATTATTAAATATAAGCAACAAACAGTAACAAACCATGAGCTGAGGATACGCTACGTTGGCCAACTGCGACACCGCTACGAAACGATAAGTCATTGCTTGGTGGCTTAGTTGGTCCGGAAGTTCCATAACCTTTAAACAGATAATGATTATGTAATCTGTGGTGATTCTTATTTAATAGTAGCCTTACAAAAAGGGGGCCAAAGATCCAATAAATCGAAATCATTCAAGCAGAACCCTGCAGCCGTGTCCAAATCCTCCAGTACAAACATAATCCTTTTGGGTACAGACTATGTCAAGTTGCTCCATAATTTCCACTGATGTGAGATTCTTGTAAAGGTATTGAGGTAAATGTAACATTGGTATGACGGTACGCAGTGATGACGAGTTGAAAATGGCATCCCTTCAGCAAATAGGGTTTGGCACCTCTGACTGCTTATACTGAGAAGGAGAACTGGCATGCTCCTCCTAAATTGAAAACTTTTGATATTATTTTATGAGCTGAATGGTCAGTACTCAACAATGTTTGGAAACCACATCATACGGCAAAAATACTTTTTCGAAACCCGTTAAAACACTTCAAAATTGGAAAACACTTATTTAAATTTTTTTTAAATATTTTCCTCCAAAACGAGTTAAAATATCCAAAAATTAAAAAGGTTTTGGAAAACATATTTAAAAAATTGTATAATACTTTTATAATATATGTGACCAATTTTTTTACAAACATTGTTAACCTGACCATTCAGCTCATAAAATAATATTCAAAAGTTTTCAAGGAGCAATGCCAGTTCTCCTTCTCAGTATAAGCAGTCAGAGGTGTCCCAGACACTCTTGTTGGAAGGATGGTTTTGGACTCGTCTCATTGCGTACCGTAAATTTCAATGTTACGTTACCTCAAAACTACAAATTGTAGCATAGTGGAAATTATGGAGACAATTTGACAGTAGTACTGTACCCAAAAGGATTATGTTTGTACTGGAAGAATTTGGAAATTGTAGGGTTACTGCTTGAATGTTCAAATTATAGCCCCCTTTTGTAAGGCTACTATTGAATCAAGATCACCACAGATTACATAATAATTATATCTCAGAGGTTTCCTGGACCCGGACCAAGCTCAGCCCGGCCAACAATGACTTATCGTTTCCTAGGCATGGCAGTTCGCCCAACGTCACATTTATCCTAGCTCGTGGTTTGTTACTGTTTGTTGCTTATATTTAATAATAATTATTCAATGTTATTAGGCTCGGATTAGCTTTTGGTGCAGCTATTTTGACGGAGTGCGGCTAACAGTTTGGCGCCGTTGAGGTTAAAAAAATATGGTGAAACCGTTATGATTGGTAAGTGGGAAATTGGCGGTAATGGTCGTTTTTGGTACATCGAACGTATTAGAACTCGTCGCCGAGCCAAAATATTAAATTGTATGACAAAATGATAGTGCTATTTTTATTCTGAGATTTGAGGTGGTTTATTCTAACTTTCCGCTTTCTCACTTTGAGATTACTTAGGTAAATGCCAGTATATATCGTTTGTCCCTCTGCCGAAATGGGGGGAAGGTGTTAAATTGGTTCGAATTGTTTTTTAGATTTCCCCACTCTTAATGCCACTTTTTCAGTTTGAAATTCGATATGGGATTAGATGATGGTGTTTTGATTGCGGCGAATAATAATAACTTTTTGTTTTTTTCAAATTGGTCTTGCTTAACGACTCTGTTATGCATGTATTTTTTGTTTTGAACAATTATTTTGTATGGAAAAACTAACCCGACGAATACTGATAAAAAGTCCTATTTTTAGTTCCAACGAAAGTACCTGCCGCATTGCGTCGGGCTTTTCGTGGGCAGCGGCTACGGTGCCGGCGAGGTCACCGGACGGTTTATCAGGGCAAACTGCGTCGTGGTCCGCGACAGCGTCCCGGTGCCTCGAACGAGGCGCGCCCCAGCTGCGTCTTTAATCGGGAGAATGACACAGTCTGAAAGCGGGGTCAACAGGGTAAAAGGATAGGTAGTTTTTTTGGCTTTTTTAATTCGGCGTTTTAATTTTTTAATTTGCCGTTATATTTAGGGTTGGAAATTCACCGTAAAACTCAGAAATATTTTCCGTTTTTTTAAAATCTAAGAATTATACAGTTTTTGATGTTCAGTAAGAAGTACATATAGTTGCATTTTTTCAAAACTAAAAATACTGCATAGTTTCTCAGAAAAACTGACTCTCCTTAAATTCGACTACGAGTCCCTTTTTAAGCTCTTTGATTTTTATGTTCCAGTCTATTTGAATTTTGTGCTGTGTGAGATAGCTCCAAACTAATTGTGCTTAATAGTCAAATAGC
>JASANE010029715.1:0-25922 GCA_030248225.1 Trileptium ribeirensis
AGCGATAAAGAGTTCTGGGCTACGTGGGAAGATCCTAATGCTGATTGGTATAGACGTGAACACACCCCCGATGCACGAGAATGGCACAGTGAAGGGGCGTGGGAAACGCGCTGAAACAACGAGCTGCCGCGAGTACCATCAGACGACCGCATTGATATGAGCTGGCGAACGAGTCAATCGTCTATCCAATCTGAGGACGACGATGGTAGCACCAGTGAGGATGGATCAAGTGTAGATGAAGTAACAAGCGTGGCCCCCCGCTCATGGACATGGAAGCCGCCGGAACCAACATGCAGGACGTCCGCAGCAGCTTGCTTGGGCATCAAAACCGGTCGATAGAAAATAGAGAAACGCGCGCTGGAAAGAACCGGCCATGTTCTATGCATGGACGACTCAAGGCAGGCCAAGGCCGCAATTCTCGGGTGGCACGCCGGACTGGAAGCCTTCGGTAAGCGGAAGGGAAGGAAGCGAAAGACGCTGCTGTATTGGAAACGCCTGCTACGGGAAGCGGGCATCGACTGGACGGATGCCAGCCGCCTGGCGTCGGACTGACAACAATGGAAGAAGCTCGTCAATGATAGGATGGAGCACTTGGACAAATGAGAAAGCGGCAACGGGAGCAAGGCTGACTGAAACGTCCACGGAACCAGCCACACGACACGAATAGCGCGGACGGGCTGACATGCAAGTTCCCGGATTGTGAGAGGACGTTCAAGAGCAAAGCCGGACTCGTAGCACACCAAAGGAAGCTGCATAGCGACAGCAGCCACAACAAGATTTTTGTGTGCACGAGGTATGACGACGTCTTCAAGACGGAAAGCTCTCTGCAGAACCACGCGAAGTCGTGCGGAAGCACGAAGTGCGACAATACATCGATGCCACACTGCGAAAACTGTATATCAACGAAAGTGTATATCAAAATCGAATATCGCCCGCCACCGCCGTGCATGTACCGCGACCGAGGACTCGGGTGGACACAGGGGCGCGGTCCATCATCAGGGCCGGGCTGAGGCGCGCGTATACACCCAGAAGTAGAAGCCCTGCACCACATGCGGAAGGATCATCGCCGCCACCAATATGGCACGACAAAAGCGAGGGTGCACCGATCAATAACAAGGGAGGACCATGCTCCCACGGGGGCGAAAGCTCAAAATGGAAATGGATCAAGTGAAGGTACTGAGGCGAGTAGCGATGTTAGTGAGCCGAGGAAACTGAATGAGTTGAACCTGGTTCTCCCGTGCGGTGATGATAATGCGGGGGATGACCCTATCGAAAGGTCGCCGCGTATGCGCCTGAGTAATTTAGGTGATTCCGCCGACACTTTGTTCAGTATTTCAAGTAACGTTTAGGGACCCGTCGAAGAGGTGCCTTGTATGCCCTCGGGTAATTCGGATAGCCCACTTAAGAAACCTAGGACAGCTGAGGATGAATCCGTCGAAGGGAGACCAAGTATGTCCCCGGGTAATTCGGAAGAGTCAATAAGCATAATTAGCGAGCATGTAGACGCGCGTATGGGACAAGGAAGCCTATTTAACTTTGTGCGGGGACGCTAATGACGAACAATTACGCCGACTGGACGAGCAACTGCTGAACACATATGGACTTTAAAATATGGACAAACAATAAATTGATGAACGAAATCGACTTTGGGGACCGGACGCATTGTTTGCCATTCCCACTGATCATGCCGAGACCTTGAACTACCAATACCCTCGCATTGAGCTAGCAGAGAATTCGACCGCTTGCGTAAAAGAATGCCTCATACCGATTAACTTTAGAGTGGGTGAGATAAACGCTGACATTGGACAGTCTGCGGTACTAAAGCCGCAGGCTCTTTTCTATCGGAGAGGTGTGCTAACCATGAAACAATTAAACAACTTGAGCAGGGTTTTCGATGTCCGCTTCGAAGGTAGTACCGATGCGGCTCTGCAACGAGATTCCGCTATGCTGAGTAGCATCCTAAGCATGGCCTCCCCTATCGATCACCGCGTGACTGGATTGTATCTAGATCCAGTGGCTCTCGCCTCGTTGGAACTATTTATGGAATTGGTGGGTTAATGCGTGAATGGCCATACGGTCCAGCAGGTCATGGAGAAAGAATTTGAGGCCGAGTTGAGCATGCCGTGAGTGTAAGAGAAGTCATGCCAGACCAGCATCGAGCGTTAGTCCCTACTGTTATTTTATCGGCCACCGTGGAAAATGGAATTTTGAACACCGCTTGCGCGACTATCTGTATTGATGGTATATAATACCTAACTGGCGATACTATGTCGGTATTCAGACGCCTCGAATGCAGCGCCTCTCCCGAGCCGCCAATATTGACGTGCACGATATGCTGTGTGACGCGCCCCAGTTGCTAGAATTCATTTATAGAAATCAGGGTAGTGGGGGAGTCCCAATAACTACTTTTGTTCAATACGCGATGAGCAACATGGAATTTGTCAATGAATCTCATAAACGGGATCGATTAGTGCTGCTGTGCGCACGACTAAGGCTCTTGCGACGCCCTGCTAGCGTTAATCTTCTTCAAATTGAGTGTGGTATGACAATCGGTGAGCATGCAGAAGTGGACTACTTAATCTCGGAGCCATGCCCGCTCCAGCGTAATACTATCAGTAGTTCCGTCCAAGACTTGGATGAGCAGCTGGCCCTAGCGATGGCCGAATGCTTGAAGTCACCCTAAGAGTCCTCCGAAGCTGACTCTCAGGAGGACCTCGCTGAACGAAAAGAATTGACCGGAGAAAGTCCGAACAATTAGACGGGGAAGTCACAAGCGAAACCAACGGGGAAGATGCGAACGAGGAGGACGAACCGGAACCTGCCCGAGAGGTAACCCATCTTTACCCACTTGGCCTCAACAATGGCTCTGTACATCCTTCAGGTGTGTGGAGAGTATGTACTATCTTATTGCTACTTTGGCTCTCGGCACTAAGCTCCACTCACGCTACGCTCTCGCCATTCAGCGACACAATTTCGCGACTAGGTGCGTTTGTCAACCGTCAAGTAGGTGTTGTCATGGAACCACTGGGTTTGGTGATTACCTCTGATCAGACTACGGATTTGCCAGTGGTACTGCAGCTATCCCTTCGGGATTGGGAACGTAAGTCAGATCCCTTTGTGAGCAATTTCCGTCCGCCGTATGAAGCCTGCCGAGCTGATTGCTGCAGAAAAGCGAACTGTACGGAGTATCCTCAGCTGCATAAGCCCCTAAGCACCCTGGAGCGCCGAGTTAGATGAGGCGTACCATGGCGTATTGGACACCAACTACTACTCGCTACTGGTACATTCTTTTTGCGTGGCAAACGAGCAACTATGTGACCTCACCAATCGTAGGGAAAAGCGTTTCGCAAGTTTAATCGGCGCCGCTGCAGGCGCCGTTTCTGCTTTCTAGGCCTGGGAATGGGTTTCGCCAATGGGGTCCACAACAACAATGTTCGACAGCAGGTAACCGTCGTGGAGAAATTCATGTGCGAAACGAATGATGTCTCCTTCCGAAACACTAAGGCAATAAAACAACTGACCCGAGCTAACGAGGATATCTACACATTCTTCCATCACTGTATGCAAGAGGTGGTCTCCATGATTGAACAGGTTCGATGTGCCGATCAGAAAGAGATCACGCACGTGCGCCACCAATTCATCGGTCACATTCTTCGAGCTAACATGCGCTCGTCGGTACAGGACATAATGGAATCCATGCTAAATGGCGAACTATCTCCTGCCGTGATAGATGTCATCATGCTATGGCAGTTATTCGCCGTGGACCCCCGCATTTCTAAAACTATTCTCATGCGAGAACCCAGCTTAGCATATCAATTTGGTCGCGTTGTGCCTGTGAGTGTGGACCTAACAGCGTTTCGCTTTGGGTTCATTCTGCAGTTACCATTGCCTAAACGTAGCGATATCCGACCTTATATTCGGATCTATAACACTGGCTGGAACACTCCTGAAACGCTTACGCAGCTGAGACTGCCGCTCCCTCAATACGCCGCCCGATTGCGCCACATCCGCTTTGAATCATTGAACCTAGGAGCATGCAAGCAAAGGCTCGGAATTGCTTTTTGCGACCCACACGGGCTGTTGACTGACCACAGCACTAACTGTCTAGATTGGATTATAGCAGGTGAACTTGTGCCCGAGTCCATCAAATATGCATAAAGCAATCAAACGCTTATTGGTCCACTCGCCAATGACACCGCCGTACACACAACCATTCAAGCTGTTCTAACTGGGACTAGCGAACCTGAAGTTATACTGACTAATCGTAGCAACTCACACACGTGACGTTGGGTAAGGCTATAAAAGTTCCGCCTAACGGAATTTTATGGTTTCCGCACGGAAACTATACACAGTTGGTTATAGGGTCGATAGTGTTGACATGTTGAAACCTGAGGAAATTACAATCAGATTCGGACCGAATATCACCATTGACCGGCTCTCCGGCCTCAAGCTAAGGCCTTTGACCTGGAGCTCACTCGACAATGCCAAGGCAACACATTTACAGGTAGTTCAGACGCTAAGGAACAAGTACAAAAGGTGGTTAACTTTCCCGCTCTGGAATACATTGGACTCTCGCCTTATTTTATAGTTACAATTATCGTCAGTGTAATTAGCCTGATCTACTGCATGACTACGTGCAAGGTCTCGCCTAAGTACGGGTACTATATACCACGATGGCTCCCATGCCGCGAACGGCTAATCAAATCCGACAGTAAGCCTAGAAAAGCAATCCGGTGGAGTAGAGTTGAAAAACGATTTCCGAGTGCCCCACCCGAGGAAGACATTTGCCCTCGCACAGATAGAACTTCGCCGACCGAGGTCACGGTTGCATCTTCGAGGACGCCGCGCGTGTCCGTTGTGTCCAACCGTGCCCCCCGTCGCTCCAACAGACTATTGACAGCGCGTGCCTCATCTGAGGAGGAACTTTTTTATATAGAGGACGACGAATTATTTGCTGACCCCACCCGTGACTTACGCCGCGGACCCCGTCAAGGAATGTTCACCAGACAGTTAAACACCATGAATGCTGGCAAAACACCATTACTCATCAATGCAACCATACTTGGCACCCCAGTCACGACACTTGTAGACACAGGAGCTGACGTTTCGATTATGTCCCAAGCTTTAGCCGCCCGCTTAGGCCCAGTACCTCGAGACACAAATACCACCTGGATAGTATCGGCTACCCAGCAGGAGCTGACCATAAATGGAGTGGTGAAAGCTCCAATCACCATCGGATCACTAAGCACACCCTGCAACTTTCAAGTAACCACTGATACCCCGTATGAATGCATTCTAGGTACCGACTTCATGGCTTTACTACCATAAATTTCAAAGACTGTTGTCTGGATTTATCTAATGGAACTGAGAACTGTTCGGCGCCCTTCGCCGACCAAGGGGACTATCGACCACCAGTTATTAACGTAGTGTCTAGGAAATACACACAAGTACCGCCGAACACGGAGTTATATATCAACGCGATTCCCGAGATCGCCATTCACCCTTCTCCCTTCATTAGGGACATCGCCATAGCTCACGCTCTGGTGCTCACTGGTCAACGCATGATCCCAGTAGCAATGATGAATTTTGGGAACCTACCCGTTGCCATACATGCAGGTCAAACAATAGGACACATTGAGATGCTTGATGACAACGAGGTGGAGCTCTTATACGACAGCAACAAGCGTCTGCTCCAGCTCGGACCTCCTCAGCACATTAGGCAATGCAACAATATGGGTTACTCGCGACAATGTAGTACAGGTCATAAATGAACAAAAGAAGGCGATCAATACGGAGCGATCCATACAGGTATTGAGCAAAATTGATTTTGGACATACTACACACAACCCTATAAACTAAAACAGTTAAAGACAACTATCTCCGAAAATTCAGACATATTTAGTGTACACCCGTTCGATTTAGGAAGGTGTGGTGTTCACCAGCATCGGATAGTCACTGGGGACGCGAAGCCTATTAAACAGGTTGCCCTATCGGCTGGCACATTCACTACGAGAACCCTTGCGAGAAGAACTGAACAATATGGTAGAAGCAGGCCTCATAACACCATCCGATTCACCTTGGGGTTCTACCATAGTGTATGTCACCAAGAGTGACGGCACTCTACGTCTGTGCGTGGATTTTCGCAAACTCAACGTGGTCAATGAGCGCGATTTAAACCCGTTACCCCGCATAGACGACATATTGGGTTGCCTGCGAAACGCTAAATTCATGTCCAGTTTGAACCTCAACAAAGGTTTTTGGCAACTAGAATTAGATCCCGCGACTAAGGAGAAGACTTCCTTCGTCACTGTCCTCGGACAGTAAGAATGCAATGTTCTACCCTTCGGATTAAACTCTTCCCTAGGCGCCTTCCAAAGGTGCATGTCAATCATTTTGAAGGGTTTAGGATGGGAAAGATGCCTCATTTACATAGACGACATACTTGTCTTCGCACCCACATTCGAACAACAGTTAGCAGAACTCATCATTGATAGATTCCGTAAGGCCAATCTTAAGCTGAAACCCTCCAAATGTCAATTCGGACAGAAACAATTAAAATATCTCGGACACATCATTAGCTCCGAAGGAGTTAAACCAGACCACGCCATAGACAACTACAAAAGACCTGAGTCTCTCAAACAACTACAAAGCTTCTTAGGGCTTGTGGGTTATTATCACAAATTATACCACATTATTCCGAGATTTGTGAGCCACTCAACCTCCTCCGTCGTAAGGACAACGAATTTAAATGGACACCTCAATGCGAGGAAGCCTTTGGAAGGTTACGTAAGGCCTTAGTACAAGAACCGTTACTCATCTATCCGGACTTCTCCAAGCCTTTCATACTTCAAACGGACGCTTCTGGATACGCTCTATGAGCCGTGCTCTCGAAGAAGACCGATAAAGGGACATTGCCAATTGCCTACGCAAGCAAATCACTCGTGGACTACCAACGCCGGTACCCCGCCATAGAAACCGAGGCGCTTGCCATACGATGGGCCGCCTTGCTTTTTAGGCACTGTCTGCTCGGACACGAGTTTCATGTCGAGACTGATCATAGGCCACTTAAGGCACTGTTTGAAAGACCACCGCGAAATTCGCGCTTAGCCCAATGGCGTAACGAGTTACTCATGGAATTCGGTGGGTTCAATATTGAATATCGACCGGGTAAGGCAAATGCCAACGTAGACGGACTTTCGCGCGACCCCCAACAAGACGTTTACTTTTCCGATTCAGCAGACGAAGCCGAATACGATGAACAGAACCATCTTCGAATGGTTGCTGTAGCTGTGAAAGGACAGGATCGTGGCAACGGCAAAGCTCATGCCAGACCACCGCGGAAACTTCATACTGAGGAAGCTTGGAAACGACGTACGCGACAGCTAATGGGACTTCCCCCGGGCGACAGGTAAGGGACCGCCGTCGTTGGTATGAGGACTATACGCCCCCTAAGAGAGAAGCTCAGGTGATGATACCACGTATCGTCACCCGAGAACCGGCACCCCGACCCCCAGCCCCAGCTCGACAAACAGTACCCTCGCGCAACCAACCCGACATCTTGACCCTGTTATGCCTATGAATCCCCCATCTGGTAGTGCTCGTACTCGGCACGATATGTTCGAACCTTTCAGAGCGATATTCCACGAACCGGACATCGACGACATGTTAGCCGCACATCTTGACTTGGATCCGGACGAAGACGGAGGATAATTAAGTCCGAAAATTTCTATTTAAAAATATAAGAGATGTAACAGGACCTTTCCGGCCCGTTACGCGTATTTTCCTCGATTTTTGTGTCAAAATTATTCTGATTAGGCCACCTTTTTACCATTTGTTTTAGTTGATGCTGTATGCTAAATGTTGACCTGTTTGGATGCTATAATTTAACCCGTTTTTGGTTATAATTTGATCCGTTGTATGCTATAATCTGATCCCTTGTATGGTATAATTTGATCCATTTTGGTTATAATTTGATCCGTTGTATGCTATAATTCGATCCGTTGGTACGCTATAATTTGATCCATTTTGGTTATAATTTGATCCGTTGTATGCTATAATTTTATCCGTTTGTATGCTATAATTTGATCCATTTTGGTTATAATTTATCCGTTTTATGCTATAATTTGATCTGTTTGTATGCTATAAACTGATCCGTTTTGGTTATAATGTGATCCGTTTTATACTATAATCTGATCCGTTTGTATGCTATCATTTGATCCGTTTTTGCATATAATTTGATTCGTTTATGCTATAACTCGATCCGTCTATCACTTGACGCCGTATGATGTCGTATGCAATGATTTGCTTATATTTTTGTCGTTATTTGTCGAGTTCTTTTCTGATTACCGGGAAGAGTGTTACGATTCGGACAATTAGGCTGTTTCAACCGATTTGTGAAGCTGGACATGGAGCACCGTACCGATAGAAAAAGGGAATCATGCAGAACCCCAATCAGTCGTCACCATACGTTAAAATTTTGACGGTTAAGCCCGTCCGGGCATATGAGGCCCCTGGCTGCACGCCCAAATTAACCAGTTTGTAGAGATAGCAATTAAAAATATTAAGTTTACCTGGTTTTAGCTGTGTACTTAGCAATGGTCATGGAAAACAACAAGTCGCAACCAGCTGAAATTACATGTACGGTAGTTTTCGAGGTTACGAAGGACGATGGAAGTCGAGTTGATTCGACGGCCCGTAACCGTCTAAGGGTACTATAATCCGGGAAAATAACCGAAGCATGTCGATAGAGCATTGTGGGGACTATTGTTGGAAATCAAATCGCTCCGGACAATGCCAGAACATCGCTCGTAAAGTACAAAGATAATCGTTACTTACGCTAAGTTGGGTTGTCAAGCCAGAAACAGGACTATTACTTTCCATATACTTATAACATACTATATGTGTGCGTCTATGTGCCTCTTAGCCGACCGCGTACGATTACAAGGCCCCTGTGCCTTCCCTCACAACCGTGAACGCCCCTGTGCATATTTCAGGTAAAACCGCCCCTTTTTCCATTTATCCCGTTGTAACATACGACTGATGCAAGCCCCCGCCTTCCTGCATCATCGCCGGCCCACCCCATTTTTCGAACCCGTTCATGCGACCCCTCGCTTTGTTCATCGTGACAACACAAATCCAACGACGTGCGGCGGACCCCTGTCCGAATCCCCGCTGACCCGCTGTAGCCATCTAAATAGGCCCCAATTTCTGCCGCCAACCACTTGCGGGTGCAGATAATCCAAGATTTTCCTCTTCACTCCAAAACGGGCGAACCGCCACTCATTGTGTTCGTCTCGTCGAGACATCTCCAAAGATACCCGGCGGGTCTCCGCCCGCCACCCCGTTAACGAGGTACGGCCGATGAAAGCGCCCCTACCTTAGTCGCCACTCTCTTTTTTAGCAATCGTATGTTATATGTACGTTTCTCGTTCAGTCATGTGTCTGCTTGTAATCGTTACTACCGTGATTAAGGTTATAAGTACGGCATGTATAACAACGATAACAGGAACCATCAACGTTAGGGTATTTCTCGCAATGCTTCTTCCACTAATGTGTCAATTTCCTCAAACCGGCAATGCCGTACCGCCATGGTAATTTATGCACTCCTTGGCATAACTGCTGCCATAGGTTGTCATGGTATCGTCGCCGACAAACACATACTGATATCGCGAGCGAGCTCGTAAGACTGGAATTTATGTTGGAACATATTAGTGGAATCGCTTCCCTTTCATTCTTGATTCTTAGGATCAGTAGTTCCCCGGTTACTTCTACCTCGACCTCGACTACGACCACGGCTTGTTCCGGGCATCCCACCAACTGATGCACCAGCTACGAGTCTGTACTGGCTTGTTGGGGCATTGGTGGCGAACTGGCGATTTTATTCATGATGTAGCACGTAACGGTGTCACCTTCAGATCCTGGTGACAACTTGTCCTTCGTTTCGCTATTGTTCTGCTGGTTCAAATCGGTTTTGCACCAACGGCTGTATGCGATGCCATTTTGTACATCTTGAATCTATGGTTAGCGTGCCAATGAACGACGTGAGTCCATGGTCCGCCGGATATGTATCACCTGCGCGTTCGGCTGCATCGTCTACAGCGGACTCAACGCTGTTGACTGCGTGCATAGTATTAGCCCTTGGAACGTGTTGCGTTCCGTTTCGTCCTTGATTGGTATAATTTGGAATATTACTGAATCAACTGGTTTGTTGGTTCGGCGGATCCTGGCCGGCACGTGCACGACACTCTTCAGTATTGTGGCCAAGATCCTATGATACTGGCAAAACTTCGTGGCGCGCTCGTTATTACGGCTCGTTCGGCAATCCAATGCTATATGACCTACTTTATTACAAATCTGACAAATTGTTCTTCTGTTTGTAGTGAATTGCTGTCGGTCACACGTTGGAAACTGTCTGTGATTTCGACCATAATCAATTCTACTTGAATAGTCAACGTTCGCCTGAGTAGTTCTTGGTTGAGAGCGCTGCTGGAATTTATCATATCCGCGTTGCACCTGGCCCACGTTAGGATTCGTATCTTCTGGCCTTGAAATGCGTTGGACTAAAGAATTTACCCAAGCCGGCTGCTCCGTCATTAATGTATTGGCCGGCGGCGTATTCTGACATACTGGCGTGCGCTCCTATTTGATTAGCTATTTGGAGATGTTATTTCGAGAGCTGTCGTAACCTCTGCATTAGCTCCGATCTTTGTTTTGAATTTGGCTCCTGCGGGCCAGAGAAGTGGCTTCTGCCATGGCTCTTAGGTCCGATAACTTGCGCCTCTTCCCGAATTTTCGGTCGGCAAGCCTGCTATAAACTTATTCTGCGGAGGTTGGTTCGCTACTTCCTCTGGAACCGGTCATGTAACTTAGTCCAGACTGGGCGAGTTGCGGGATTTCACGCGCCATAGCTAGCTACCTTTTCCGTGGGTCCCTGCGTTGCCACAGCGTATTGATCGCTTAGATACCTCTTTTCGATCTTCTGTCATAAGTGCAGTCTCCAAGTTCGCACTCGCAGCTCCACATAGTCTCTCTTTTAATATCGTCATCTAGTCCATTATTTATTATGCGACCGATGTTAAAGTTGCTGAATATGCTGCTTCATCCAGACCGGAATAATACCAAGAGCTTACCACTTTCTGCTGTTGCAATACTTTGTGTGTTCCATATTGAGAGAGCAGATAAATTAAACAAGTATAAACTCGACGATAACAAAATGTAAGAATGACTAATTTTTAGTTTTCAGCTTTTATATACTTTCTGCATTTGGAGTGCTCGACGCTGATTGGTTGATTTTAATATATAGCCTCCCACTGACCGCTTATTTCGACGTCCTCTGCCAAAAGCTGAGGAAGCTACTGCAACTTGTACCTTTTCAAATTTTTCCGAATCTAGGGGTCTTGCTGGGGAAAAATTTATGTCAGAAACGAAATATTTTACTAAATCATAAATGTTTGAGCCAGTTGTATTATCAGGGTAAATTACTTGATTGTTTTCATTCAATCGTAAATTAGTAACATTGTTCAACATTAATTTCGCCGTACTTCGTAAATTCTTTGGAAACATTAAAAACATGTCAGGTTTTTCAGTTTTTGCATAAACGTGTACTTCCTTTTTAATGGGTTGTTTATCCTGAAGTCCACCATTTTTCATAATGTCCAACCAACTAACTGGTACAACAGCCATTTTACGTGCCATAATTTTTATTATAGAATTTCAGTAAACTTTTAACAATTTTGGGTTTCAATAATTTTTTCTTCTTAGTAATTGAAACACTCTTACTTGCAAGCTTTTTAAGGGTTAGGTTCTTATTTTTACTGAGCTGTAAAAAATTGAATGCCATTTCTGTAAATGCTTTAATTAGTGATCTATCTGCACACTTGATAGCTGCAGTAATTAAAGTAGGTGATGCGTTAGTGAGGAATTGAAACACAATACCACTATTTTGAACGTACTTAGACATTTTTATACCATTCAATCATTGTTCTTTTTAAGCATATACAAACGTTTGTTTGTCGTCAGGAAATATATCTTGTCTTACTCTTATAATACTTTCTGTGCCTGGTTTTAAGTCTAAAAATATATACCCATAAGGAGTTCTGGTTGCTTGTTCAAAAGCACTTAACAGAAACTGAGGTTTACTGGGCCACATTAGCCTGCCTAGGGTATAAATAAATGCCTATTCAAAATTCGTCAGGAAATGTTTGCTCTTCTCTTAACACTTCTGGCCAGGTTCGCTGGATATACCCGGAGTTTGGTTGTTTTTCAAAAGCACTTGACTGAAACTGAGTGGGCCCTTTCCTGCCTTGCCTGATCTCGAAAATTGGAAAAGGCTTCCTGTCTCCCAGGGGAATAAATTACCATAGTATTGAGCATTTTGTGTCACAACCATGGTGCGCAGGTTTACTGGGCCCATTTACCTTCATGATATAAATCTGTTGAGTAATAAAAATTGTGCATCAAATTATTGTGCATTTCATGTGGAGTAGGTATGATTTCCTTCATGATATACATTTTGAGTAACATAAATTGTGCTCGCATTATTATGCCGCATATTCACCTTTTTGTCATTCGATGCTTCTAGCATTAAATCATTAAGCACGCAAATAGTGTGGTATTCAGAAGATTGCGGAAATTCAGAAGGTATCCCCTCAAATAGTTCCAAATTGGGTATTTCTGATACCATTTTAGTATACATATCCTGGTAAATGCTGTAACAAAACAATATTTTACCAACTTTTTGATCGAAAAAATTATGCCTTAGCAAACGCGCAATCCATCGGGTTTTGCCACATCCGGTTTGTCCACTTACAACACATGTGAAAGATAGTTCCACTGGTAGAAGAATTTTATCAGTAGTAAAGTGACAATCAATTTTTGGTATACATGGTAGATTATCAGGTGAAAATGAACAATTTTTACTATGTCGATGTAAATGTTGACGAGAAGTATAAGCACGACCACAGTTGTTACAAACATATTCCATTTTTATACCATCATATAAAAATTATGCTTTTTAAGGAGTTTCATTATCATATGCATATAACACTTTCGACACATACTGTACCTCTGTGCTGTCCTATTTTATGCTCCTACGGGTACATATGTACTCCTATTTTGTACCACTACGTTTGTGTACCCCTATTTTGTAACCATACGGGTACATATGTACCCCTATTTTATGTCCCTACGGTTGCATATGTACCCCTGCTTTGTACCTCTATGGGTACAAGTGTACCCCTAGTTTGTACCCATACGGGTACATATGAACCCCTACGGGTGCATGTGTACCCCTGTAGCATGTATATTATTATTATTTATATGTTATTATTATTTATTATACGTTATTATTGTTATTATTGCCCTCGTGGTGTTCGTGGGTTGGTCGTTTAAAAGTAGTAGGAACTAGCAGAAGCTTTTCGCGTGGCTGACATTTTGTTGAAATCTGGGTTTTCGACGATTTCAAAAATAGCACAGAATATTTCTTGTATTTTTTTAAAAAACTGCTTCTTATATAAAATGGGTGGTTTGGTCTTGAAGATTGAGCATTTTTCAGTTGCAGCGCTCTTGATCATGGTTGTTTCTTGTATCGTTAAATAAAAGTTTGTGGAATTTTGCTAGAATATCGTCTGTGTCGGACGGTAAAAGTTAGAAACGTATCGTTGCTAATACATCGTCTACATCGGACGGTGGTGCTGGTAGACCGCATTATCCACGAGCTTACTTAACTCCTGACGTCCGTAACGTGGACGACAGGACTATCCCGTGGTCGGACGTCGACATCTGTAAACGGATCGTTGCGACCGACTAAGTTAACTCAAAATATGTACGTCTTCGCTACTGCAGTAACATCCGTAAGGCCGGTTACTACATTGGTGGCAGCGGTGGGATCACTCTCGCTCCTAATAAATACTTACATTTTCGCTACTGAATTTCTGGACAAAGCAGTATTTTTATAGCTGAATGTATCTCAAAGCAACACGCTCGCAAAAACAACCGTTTAAATCTCAATTTACTAACCTTCTGTTTTTATGCGTTATATTCCCAGTGCCGTAAATCAGAAATTAAACCAAATATCGTCATAATTACTATCGCGTACAAAATACTAGCATAGTATACAAATAGCGAAATCGTGTAGCAATCTGTCATAAACCCGAAGTCCATCAACCACCGAAAGTAGCTCAGCGCGAGATAATCGTGAAGTGCAACGCGTTTTTGATTACACAATACATTTTATCAGATGCGTATAACTGACGCCACAAACAGATTCTGTCAGTGTTACTTAATCTAGGTACACTGTTAAAAGTGCGAAAAATCCTAAATCTTTTATGTAACCTAACACCATACCGTTACGGTCTCTGAACTAACTCTGTACTGCCTTAGTGTTGGGCACCGGCCGGTAAACGCCTAGCAGGCGACAAAGCCGGTGGCTGGCGTTCAGCCGGGAAGGCTGGCTGTTTTATCTGGTTCGCGGGCCAGCTAGCCGCAATGTTTCACGGATCATTAGTCTATGAAAAATCTGACCGAGTGGTCAACGTTACTTCAAGGCTTAACCGTTAAACGTTATTTTTCTGCTTCAGTCGTTATCCAGTCAACGAATTCCTCCAATTAAATTGATTACTTAGTTTGTCAGTGCGGTTCAAAATGAATATAAACGATTTAAGTATTTGACTGTAAAAAGTATTATATAGTTTTACATTTTTTGCAAATTGATATGTCACTTATAGATCCCATTGGCGCATGAAACGGACTGTACGGTTAATTTTGTAGTCATACGTGGACGCTTGTTGCAAGACGTACACATCATATGCAAAGTATACATCCACAGTGGATACAAACCTTGGAAATATGTCGGAATACTTTTGAACGCAATCGCTGGAGCCCGCCTACTAACTGAAAATGTCTTAGCATCTGCAACAAAAATCCAAATAATTGTGGTGGAGTAATATCTGATTTACGCTTATTCCGTAAGCGTTCAAGATTACCAGGTATCTATAGTCACTATAGTCTTGGCTCTAATATGTAAGCTGTTTTTCGGCACTGCTTGGCATAGATTTAAAGTATAATTTGTTGTTAATAACTGTATTAATAACTGCAAATAAAGAGCATTGCGAGGTTTTACCAGTAACGTAGCATGTATGAATATAATGTCGTAGCATAATCAACACAGTTATCTGCCCAGCCTGTAGCGGAGTCGAATTAACAAAAAATGCGGTTTGTGCCCAACACTATGTATACCGACATAATAAACAAACGGTAGCACCATGGCAGTGTCGAAGACACCATATATAAAGAATATTGTCAAAGGCGTCTTGGGCGATCCAAATTGAACTTCCGGAGTTTTCTTTAACGCAAACGATAGGTATAATATTGGTACGTATAAAAGTTCAAACGTATTTTTGCTCTTTTGGAATTGCACATAAATCATTTGGCTAAGGGCACAAAGAACTTATCAAAGCGCATCACAAGACACACATTTCAAATATATTACAATAATATGACACACAGAATTAACGTAAATTAAACGTTTATACCTGTTTAGACTTATGTATCAAAATTTTAGCCTAAGTAAGAACGATACAACTACTGTAGAAGCTATTAAAATATTATTTACTAAGTTTTGGATGAACCTTATAGTAAAGCTCTTGAATACAAAACGATGTGAAGAGGGGCCATTCTAAAAGTTGAACCGTGGTGAGATTCGAAACCTTCGCTGTATCTACGGAGTTTGACTTCGCAGCAGTTATAAAGCTACTACATTCAACAAAAAGGAAGCCTATTTACGTTCCCATATATATGAGTATATATTTATAATCCATAAAATATTGCTATCATATATATCAGCATCTGACTTGCTCATACAAGGAAAATTTCTTGCAAAACTAACCTGCTTCGGGCGTATCGCAGAATTGCAATGGCAATGGGGGATTTTCCAAAGACACCTCAACAATTCGATATTGCCATATTTGTGGAGTCGACGGTTGGTTTAATTGCCAGCAGTTTCCAATAACTGCTCAAAACTATATTTTCTGTTCTCACGCTCTCATTTCATTTTCAATTCTGCTTCTCTATTCTCTGTTTTCACAAATAGCTCACCACGGCATTGATGTTAACTTTCAAAATGCTAATTCGGCGTCAAGGAATTGTTTGTGCTCGGCCTCAAGATGGCGTAGGTCCTCTGAAACGAATTATCAAGCAATCCATTATTTCCTGATGCTAACTATAAAACGAAAACTGCCGGAATTCCTGAACATAGTCAACTTCTACCATCGATTGAATTCTCAGTGTGCTAAAATTTTGCGTGCGCTTATAGCGTTGCTCGAGTTAAAGCAGCCGAGACAAATACTATTATCTAATGATATTTCGAATGCGTTCAGCACAGTCATCTACTAATCGACAACGTTGCTCTGTATGAACATCCGTCTCACGATGCCGCTTTTTGCGTTATGGGCGATGCTTCAGATTTTTAATGTTCAACATTTAATCGATTCAACAACACTAGAGTTAAAAAAGTGGCTATTCCTGGTGCCACATCGAACACGCAAACCACTGCTTCTTCGATTCAGAAAATTTTCGAAAATCGATGTGCCATTCCATTCACTGTTTATAGTACCCAGATATTTGAACTACCAAGCAGCCCATTGGTGGGTGACTTGTTTGGCCTTTCGTGAACAAGGACTTTATAGCAGATACTATACTGCGCGAGGGTTAGTCGATGGCAGTATAAGGTGCTTCCGTGTAATCACCACGATTACGGAGTATCGTGATTAACGGTTTCACTGTCGCCTTTACGACATTTGACAGACATAGTCGGTTGTCCTTTCCAATACCCAACAGCATATCGTAATTCAGCGGAGAGTTAGGGAAGCATTTTCGTCGACAGAATACGATAGCTTATGATGTGTTTAGGTTACATTGTACACAAAACGACTCCAAATTGACCAAAAATCTCATAAGGAACACAGCGTGTCCGCATATGATGTTTCTAGTCACTCTGGAAAACTGGAGCACCGTTAGGTTCTTCGTGCCAGTATGCGCTGGCAATGAATTTTGTCTCCTTGTAAAGAAATGGCTGTTGTTTCTTCGATTCACAATCGTTACGGACAGTGAAATTTTGGCGTCGCTATCAATTAACACTTTATTTTTTAACAAGTAACAAGTAATTTCTGAATGCAATACTGAATTATGTGCAAAAGGAGTCGGAAATAAGTACTAAAACGCAAAAGGGGACGTTTAAAATAAATGTGACCAATTAACCTGAAATCACAAAGTCGCGCCACACAAGTTATTAAATGTTTACTTTAGTACCATAACGAAGTCAATATTAATTACACAATCTTTTGCAACTATGAGAATAAGTTGAGCGGCTGGCAATTTCTGGAACCGAAATAATCAGGCAAGCATTAATGTCTTTAAGTAGACAACTTTAGTGTTGAAAACACAAACTTTATGCTTGTGAAAACGCTGATCAAAATTAGATCACTAAGAAAACAACGCTACCAAACCCAAAAAATGTTCTAATTTGGCAAAAGCATCCCTCGGTAGCTATATATGCAAATTAGATCACGAAACAAGTGTGATATAACAAATATATAACAAGTGACACTCCGCCTGAAAAAGGACCCTATGATCCCACCTTTGGCAATACCGTACAAGTTTAAACTGTTCCTAATATTGTAATTATATTTTAAATCGAATATTCAATCAAACGAGCTCTGCACAAAGCAATAAGGGATATTGTTGATGGGGAATATTGGTGCTGATACTTCACAGAGTACAAATAAAGAAAAAAGAATAACGAGAACCTATGCTGCAACTGCAGAAGCTCTTTCACAGAGCATTGATGCTGAGGGATGAATACCCATTGTCCATTCACGAACCGGTTGCCGCCGGTTGCCCCCGTGTCAACCCATACGGCACCGACATAGCTCAGCAGCAGCAACGACACCATTCCCGCCACATTTCGTGAAGCCGAGCAGGATTTAGGTGAAACCCACGCCGATCGACAAATTCCGCAACATGACGCCCTTCAGCAATGAACGGATTATTGCACTTCTGCGTCCAATTTGATACATTGTAAGCCAACAGACTGGAATCTTGCGTCGATGAAATTTGACATAGGCCCAATCTTTGGAATGGTTGGATCCGGGACTGGAACGTTGATAATCAAGTTACGAATCGGCAATTGCTGATGTTGCTGTACTATTATTTTCCAGGGCCAACCATGATTGGGCGCACCTATCGTCATTCATTTGTGCGTCATTTACTCTGCATGAAAATAATAACGATTCGGAAGTTTGCCAACCGTATGTTTTTTGACGAAGTTTCGAATGCCGCAGCCAAATACGTCCTCTTTGTCACCTGCTGCAGCAAATGAAACGTACACAAACTGTATCGACTAATGAATCTACGACCCGCTCTAATTCGAATTTGAACGGACTTTTTCGTAAGAGCAATTGTTCCGTGAATATATCCTCGTATAATCCATTGATAATCCAGTGAGCAAGAATTTTTTCCCCGCTACGATGCACCCAGGTTTTGATGTGAGTTGGATCGCGTTGGAGAAGGGCGACTGACACGCAACCGATGGTCTAATGAAGACTGTCCTGTTTCACGTAGAATGCAGTAATAAAAACCGCCTTCGATTGGTGTTAAACGTCTGTCAGCTATACGAAGGCTGGGGCGACGATAACAGCACAAGCGCGACAAAAGGTGATCAGATGAAATGAGGATTTGATGAGCCATGTTTGTAGAGCTATAACATAAACGTAACAATTAATAATATAAACCAAAATTTAATATTCCGAAAGAACCACAGTCACTTTCGTTAGCATCTAATATCTGGGACATTAATATTAGCATCGTCCTGAGAAAAAATGTACAAACAATATCCAATGGTAAAATCTTAACGGAGAAAGCAGACGGATTGGCGACTAATTACCCTTCGATTGGAAGTCCGTACCATAGCTGATCTTATAACATTATCAATTCCCCTTTTTTACCCGCAACTATAACACCAAGTTTCCGCCGCTTTTCGTGGTAAGCGTTATCCTTTACTCAGGACAACAGAACCTATCGAAGGTAAAAAACCACTAGTGCTACGATTTTTTGACCTATTAAAATTACTCACGTAGAGCAAATAAAAAATACTGCTCTGCCACATCATCCAAAATTTATCTGAAAAAACTGAGTTTACTCGCTTCCAGCATAAAATCAAACCAAGCAGAAGTAACCAGATGCCAAAGAGTCCTTGGAATTGTCGCCAAATTTGCAAAGAATATCGACACTTGGACGAAACAAAAAATGTGGTGGGGTTGAAGGAGTTTCTGCAAATTCTGAGTTACCGTATGTATGTTAACGGTCTAGAATTAACTGCAAAAGATATTTCGGCGGCTACTGTTTTTAGTTCAACGGAGCTTATTCATTTTGAGTCTCATGCAAATTTTAAAGCGCTCTCTTGACAATACCATATAAGACGCTCGTAGAACCGCCCTTTCAAGGTTAGCCTTCGGTTGTGAAATTCCAATTTATGCCGGTGTTTGGAAGCAAACCCTGAAATAACTTCATCACATTGTGCATCTCGGTAGAGCTACCAACAAACTCTATTTGCAGCGTGGAATTGTGAGCATTGTGTGAAATGATTAATTTGGGGCAACCATGCATAGTACAAAAAACGTTGGTTAGAAAAAAATTTGCTGATAACGATTTGATTACCTTCTTAGATGAACCAAACTCGCACAGCGGTACATGTGTACAAGAATAACCATGCCTTTTCGGATATCGATGTTGCTGTGACTTTCAGTCGCGAAAGTCTCAAATAATCAATCCCACCGACTTTGAAAAGAAGGCTGCCTCCAGAAGTAAAAGATGGTAACGGGGGAAAGGACGGAGAGCGATATGGCCCGCTCTTTAAAAATGCGACATACCCGACAAGCTTTCCGAAAGATCCTCTTTATCTTGATTCCGTCCGTGAATAATGCAATAGGTCAGCCTGTGACAAGGTTTGTGACACACCGCTGTGATATTGTCGATCATGGCAGTCTTTGATAACCCATATAGTGAAAGCCATTGTGCCCCGGAAGAAGGATTGGTTGTTTGGCATCATTTCCGATAGTTGGCAAAATGGTAGTCGTCCAGTTGCACCTCAATATGCACTATTTTTCGCGAAAAACCCGCGAATTTCTTGCTGCTGCATGATTGGCGTTGGTAGCAATATTGCGGAACCTCGGTAACTCCATTTACGAATAAAGTTTACAGAGATGTTATAATGTAATCCACAAAATAACTTACTAGCAATATTCTCAAACTAAAGTCAATTTGATTATCTATTATGCGCTACTGCACTCGACTCCAGGCTTGCGGCACCAAATGTAGCCCGCGTGAGCCTTGGGTATATTGCTACTCTTAACTGATGCTTAATATCCTAAGCTTACTTATAATTAAATTTTTCAGCACAGCGAAGACCGTTTATTTAAGCAAACGTTAAATAATTATAAAAATAACGATAAAAAGTGGCAGCGCCACTTACCCGACTGGCAGCAATCTTGAGGCAACTGATGCCTCAAGACAACTGCTCAGCCTCTTAAATACCCAAATTTCTGGCAATTTCGCGGAATCAGAAATATGAACATAAATCTAATTTTAGCTTAATTTTTGAAATGTTTTGAGTTAGCTCTGAATTTCCGAAATCCACACCCAAAAATGAATCCAATTTAACATCCCACTTCACACTCAAATTCACATGGCAATGTAGAACTAAAAGTTGGTTCTGGAGATTGCGAAATCCAGTTAATTTTGTACAGGGCTGTGATTTTATGTTTTGATTAAAATTTGTCCAACATTGCTGTATACTTTTGAATTTATTCTTGCATTTACTGTTCCCTGTGCACGCGTGAATTTTGCATTGCCATGTGAATTTGAGTGTGAAGTGGGATGTTAAATTGGATTCATTTTTGTGTGTGGATTCTGGTAATACAGAGCTAACTCAAAACATTTGAAAAATTGAGCTAAAATAAGATTTTTGTTTATATTTTCGATTCCGCGAATTTGCAAGAAATTTGGGTATTTAAGAGGCTGAGCAGTTGTCTTCAGGCCTCAGTTGCCTCAAGATTGCTGCCAGTCGGGTAAGTGGCGCTGCCACCCTTTATTGTTATTTTTTATAGTTATTTAACGTTTGCTTAGATAAACGGTCTTCGCTGTGTTGAAAAATTTAATTATAAGTAAGCTTAAGATATTAAGCGATAGTTAAGAGTAGCAATATACCCAAGGCCAACGCGGGCTACATTTGGTGCCGCAAGCCTGGAGTCGAGTGCAGTAGCGCATAAGTACAAATCAAATTGACTTTAGTTTGAGAATATTGCTAGTAAGTTATTTTGTGGATTACATTATAACATCTCTGTAAACTTTATTCGTAATGGAGTTACCGAGGTTCCGGATATTGCTACCAACGCCAATCATGCAGCAGCAAGAAATTCGCGGGTATTTCGCGAAAGAGGGCATATTGAGGTGCGACGGACGACTACAATTTGCAACTATCGGAAATGATGCCAAACAACCAATCCTTCTTCCGGAGCACAATGGCTTCACCGATATGGTTATCAAAGACTGCCATGATCGACAATATCACAGCGGTGTGTCACAAACCTTGTCACAGACACGGCTGACCTATTGCATTATTCACGGACGGAATCAAGATAAGAGGGTTTTGGGAAGCTGTCGGGTATGTCGCATTTTAAAGAGCGGGCCATATCGCTCTCCGTCCTTCCCCCGTTACCATCTTTTCTTGTCGGGAGGCAGCCTTCTTTGGAAGTCGTTGGGATTGATTATTTGAGACCTTCGCGACTGAAAGTCACAGCAACATCGATATCCGAAAAGGCATGGTTATTCTTGTACACATGTACCGCTGTGCGAGCGGTTCATCCAAGAGGTAATCGAATCGTTATCAGCAAATTTTTTTTCTACCTCAGACGTTTTTGTACTATGCATGGGTGCCCCAAATTAATCATTTCACACAATGCTAAACAATTCCACGCTGCAAATAAGTTTGTTGGTAAGCTCTACCGAGATGCACAATGTGATGAAGTTATTTAGGGGTTTGCTTCCAAACACGGCATAAATTGGAAGTTCACAACCGAGCTCACCTTTTGAAAGGGCGGGTTCTACGAGCGTCTTATAGGTATTGTTAAGAGAGCGCTTAAATCTGCACTAGATTCAAAATGGGTAAGCTTGGTTGAACTAAAAACAGTAGCCGCCGAAATATCTTTTGCAGTTAATTCTAGACCGTTAACATACATACGGTAACTCAGAATTTGCAGAAACTCCTTCAACCCCACCACATTTTTTGTTTCGTCCAAGAGTCGATATTCTTTGCAAATTTGGCGACAATTCCAAGGACTCTTGGCATTCTGTTACTTCTGCTGAGCTGATTTTATGCTGGAAGCGAGTAAACTCAGTTTTAGATAAATTTTGGATGATGTGGCAGACAGTATTTATTTGCTCTACGTCGTAATTTTAATAGGTCAAAAAATCGTAGCACTAGTGGTTTTTTACCTTCGATAGGTTCTGTTGTCCTAGTAAAGGATAACGTTCCACGAAAGCGGCGGAAACTCGGTGTTATAGTTGGGGTAAAAAGGGGAATTGATAATGTTATAAGATCAGCTATGGTACGAACTGCCAATCGAAGGGTAATTAATCGCCCAATCCGTCTGCTTTCTCCGTTAGAACTTCCATTGGATATTGTTTGTAATTTTTCTCAGAACGATGCTAATATTAATGTCCGAGATATCAATGCTAACGAAAGTGACTGTGGTTCTGCGGAATATTAAATTTTGGTTTATATTATTAATTGTTACGTTTATGTTATAGCTCTACAAACATGGCTCATCAAATCCTCATTTCATCTGATCACCTTTTGTCGCGCTTGTGCTGTTATCGTCGCCCCAGCCTTCGTATAGCTGACAGCCGTTTAACACCAATCGAAGCTGGTTTTTATTATTGCATTCTACGTGAAACAGGACAGTCTTCATTAGACCGTCGGTTGCGTGTCAGTCGCCTTCTCCAACGCGATCCAACTCACATCAAAACCTGGGTGCATCGTAGCGGGGGAAAAATTCTTGCTCACTGGATTATCAATGGATTATACGAGGATATATTCACGGAACAATTGCTCTTACGAAAAAGTCCGTTCAAATTCGAATTAGAGCGGGTTGTAGAGTCATTAGTCGATACAGTTTGTGTCCGTTTCATTTGCTGCACAGGTGACAAAGAGGACGTATTTGGCTGCGGCATTCGAAACTTCGTCAAAAAACATACGGTTCGCAAACTTCCGAATTGTTATTATTTCATGCAGAGTAAATGACGCACAAATGAATGACGATAGGTGCGCCCAATCATGGTTGGCCCTGGAAAATAATAGTACAGCAACATCAGCAATTGCCGATTCGTAACTTGATTATCAACGTTCCAGTCCCGGATCCAACCATTCCAGAGATTGGGCCTATGTCAAATTTCATCGACGCAAGATTGCAGTCTGTTGGCTTACAATGTATCAATTGGACGCAGAAGTGCAATAATCCGTTCATTGCTGAAGGGCGTCATGTTGCGGAATTTGTCGATCGGCGTGGGTTTCACCTAAATCCTGCTGGGCTTCACGAAATGTGGCGGGAATGGTGTCGTTGCTGTGCTGAGCTGATGTCGGTGCCGTATGGGTTGACACGGGAACGGCGTAGCAACCGGTTCGTGAATGGACAATGGGTATTCATCCCTCAGCATCAATGCTCTGTGAAAGAGCTTCTGCATTGCAGCATAGGTTCTCGTTATTCTTTTTCTTTATTTGTACTCTGTGAAAGAGTATCAGCACCAATATTCATCAACAATTCTTATTGCTTTGTGCAAGAGCTTCGTTTGATTGAATATTCGATTTAAAATATAATTACAATATTAGGAACAGTTTAAACTTGTACGGTATTGCCAAAGGTGGGATCATAGGGTCCTTTTTCAGGCGGAGTGTCACTTGTTATATATTTGTTATATCACACTTGTTTCGTGATCTAATTTGCATATATAGCTACCGAGGGATGCTTTTGCCAAATTAGAACATTTTTTGGGTTTGGTAGCGTTGTTTTCTTAGTGATCTAATTTTGATCAGCGTTTTCACAAGCATAAAGTTTGTGTTTTCAACACTAAAGTTGTCTACTTAAAGACATTAATGCTTGCCTGATTATTTCGGTTCCAGAAATTGCCAGCCGCTCAACTTATTCTCATAGTTGCAAAAGATTGTGTAATTAATATTGACTTCGTTATGGTACGCTAAGTAAACATTTAGATAACTTGTGTGGCGCGACTTTGTGATTCCAGGTTAATTGGTCACATTTATTTTAAACGTCCCCTTTTGCGTTTTAGTACTTATTTCCGACTCCTTTGCACATAATTCAGTATTGCATTCAGAAATTACTTGTTACTTGTTAAAAAATAAAGTGTTAATTGATAGCGACGCCAAAATTTCACTGTCCGTAACGATTGTGAATCGAAGAAACAACAGCCATTTCTTTACAAGGAGACAAAATTCATTGCCAGCGCATACTGGCACGAAGAACCTAACGGTGCTCCAGTTTTCCAGAGTGACTAGAAACATCATATGCGGACACGCTGTGTTCCTTATGAGATTTTTGGTCAATTTGGAGTCGTTTTGTGTACAATGTAACCTAAACACATCATAAGCTATCGTATTCTGTCGACGAAAATGCTTCCCTAACTCTCCGCTGAATTACGATATGCTGTTGGGTATTGGAAAGGACAACCGACTATGTCTGTCAAATGTCGTAAAGGCGACAGTGAAACCGTTAATCACGATACTCCGTAATCGTGGTGATTACACGGAAGCACCTTATACTGCCATCGACTAACCCTCGCGCAGTATAGTATCTGCTATAAAGTCCTTGTTCACGAAAGGCCAAACAAGTCACCCACCAATGGGCTGCTTGGTAGTTCAAATATCTGGGTACTATAAACAGTGAATGGAATGGCACATCGATTTTCGAAAATTTTCTGAATCGAAGAAGCAGTGGTTTGCGTGTTCGATGTGGCACCAGGAATAGCCACTTTTTTAACTCTAGTGTTGTTGAATCGATTAAATGTTGAACATTAAAAATCTGAAGCATCGCCCATAACGCAAAAAGCGGCATCGTGAGACGGATGTTCATACAGAGCAACGTTGTCGATTAGTAGATGACTGTGCTGAACGCATTCGAAATATCATTAGATAATAGTATTTGTCTCGGCTGCTTTAACTCGAGCAACGCTATAAGCGCACGCAAAATTTTAGCACACTGAGAATTCAATCGATGGTAGAAGTTGACTATGTTCAGGAATTCCGGCAGTTTTCGTTTTATAGTTAGCATCAGGAAATAATGGATTGCTTGATAATTCGTTTCAGAGGACCTTACGCCATCTTGAGGCCGAGCACAAACAATTCCTTGACGCCGAATTAGCATTTTGAAAGTTAACATCAATGCCGTGGTGAGCTATTTGTGAAAACAGAGAATAGAGAAGCAGAATTGAAAATGAAATGAGAGCGTGAGAACAGAAAATATAGTTTTGAGCAGTTATTGGAAACTGCTGGCAATTAAACCAACCGTCGACTCCACAAATATGGCAATATCGAATTGTTGAGGTGTCTTTGGAAAATCCCCCATTGCCATTGCAATTCTGCGATACGCCCGAAGCAGGTTAGTTTTGCAAGAAATTTTCCTTGTATGAGCAAGTCAGATGCTGATATATATAATTAGCAATATTTTATGGATTATAAATATATACTCATATATATGGGAACGTAAATAGGCTTCCTTTTTGTTGAATGTAGTAGCTTTATAACTGCTGCGAAGTAAAAATTGGTGGATGCAGCGAAGGTTTCGAATCTCACCACGGTT
>JASANE010029717.1:0-30437 GCA_030248225.1 Trileptium ribeirensis
CCAACAGTATGGATCAAAACAACTATCTATATAGTGCATTGAACAAACTAAATGACTATGGATTTTCACACATTTTGGTGATCGGCGATTTTAATTTCAATGAGATTAATTGGCAATCCTATTGTTGGCCAAGTAAATGCGATGCATTCATGGATACAGTACACAACCTCAGCTTATCTCAATGTGTTCATGATCCCACTCGCGGTTGCAGCATACTTGACTTGGTTTTGTCAAGCGACGCTGATATGGTGCAAAATGTCGTTGTGGCCGCAGGATTGTCAACTAGTGACAACTGCTCAGTACATTTCCATTGCTTCTGCTACACGCATCGTATGGTTTCGAAGTCTCGGCGACGTAATTGGCGGCGAGCAAAATGGAATCACATAAATGACTCCATTGCTGCTGATTTAACATCACTATCAATTATTTAATTAATTAAAATAAATCAAACATAATTTTCTTCCCATTGCAATAATGTTATTGACGTACGCATTCCCTTTTTTACCACTGTCTTGTAAACGAGCTAAGCCAAAATGGGCAGATAATAGGGCATATAAAGCAATTTTTGTCCCAACAGAACGCGCATCGACAGCTACTACGCAGGAGAACGGGCAGGGCTGAACGAAATTACAGAAGAAAAATGCAAGTTGGCTGCTGCTAATGTCATGGCTCAAGAACTAAGTTTGAATTCTGATTTGCTTCAAATATTTCAATCTAACCAAATTGTTTGGACTACGTCAATGCAGACCAAAAAGTGCAACATAAAAATCCCACTCTTAAACGTGCCGACAACACTCTAGCTGTTGATGATGCCGAAATAGCTGCCGAATTCAACAAGTTTTTGCATTAGTTTTTACAACTGAAAATTTTGTCAACTTTCCTTACATTGGGAAGCGATGTACTGCTATTCTTGACACTGTAGATTTTAGGGTGGACAATATGTCTGATAAAATTCGTAATCTAAAGCATGGACCGTCTGCTGGTGCCGATCCGATCACTAACAAGTTTATGCATCAATCTAAACCATCGCTGGTTCATTCACTGGCTCTTCGTTATTATTTCCAAATCGTTACAACTTGGTTACATGCCTTCGAAATGGGGTTTCGCAGTTGTAACACCACTACACAAGTCTGGGGCAAGAAACGATCCAAATAATTACCGACCTATTTGCCTTACGTCGTCAGTTTGCAAACTAATGGAGAGAATTATAAAGCGTCGACTCATGGAGCATGCTGCTGATAACAACATTTTGCGAACAAGCCAATACGGCTTCATGACGAAGAAATCCTGCGAGCTTCAGCTGGTTTACCTAATTGACTTTGTAACTAAAGTGGTGGATCAAGGGGATTCTGTCGACATGATTTACTTGGACTTTCGAAAGGCTTTTGATAAAGTTCCTCATCGTAGACTTTTGGCACAACTTTGGTCTTATGGCATTGATGGTAACCTATTGGCATGGCTTGAGTCTTTTATCACAGCCAGAGAACAGTGTGTCTCTATCCGGGGCGTATATTGGGATGAAATTCGTGTGTGACCGGCCAGACACTCAAGGTAGTGTCCTTGGTCCCGTGTTATTTTTATACTACATCAACTCAATAGATTCTGCAGTCTCGAGTCTGGTTCTAAAATTTGCAGACGATACAAAGATTGTGCGACGCATTAGCCGACATCTATGCCACTAGTGGACATACAGGATTTCAAAGAGCACTTGATTGGCTTCACCAATGGAGTAGTTTTTCGGACATGCAGTTCAATGTTGTTGGCCGAGCTTTGAATGCCTCCACTTTGGCCGTTTCAATCCGAGGCATGAGTACCGGTGCAACGGTCAGACTATGTTCCAATCCTTCTCATGAAGGTGTCTCCGATGTGTGGGTAGCTCCTACAAGAAGATTTAAAGAGTTCTCTGCACTGTTCTCGTGTAGTAGCGAAGGCTGAACAAATGTTGGGAATAAGAAAACGAACCTTCCGCTTCCTTACTCAGCAAGCATTCTTGTCATTATACTATTCTTTGGTAAGGTCCCATGTTGAGAACGCTACATGTGCATGGAGTCCACATTTAGTGAGAGACATTCGACTTAGTGAAGGAGTGCAACGACGAGCTTCTAAGGTGCTGTGGGGATTGAAAATTGGAACTATGAGGAACGTCTGGCAGAACTTAAGTTGCAGCGCCTGGAAACCCGCAGATACAGGGCTGACTTGATTATGTTATACAAAATGATTCATAATTATGTCGAGTTCCCTTTCGAAGATTTGTTTCATTTCGCTGGTGATACTGGTACTCGTGGTCACTCTCTTAAACTTCGCTTTGAAAGAACTTCGTCCTTAGACTCTCGCCGCTATTCATTTGCTGTCCGTTTAGTTGGGCCTTGGAACTCACTGGATGAATTCGTCGTAACAGCGCCATCATTGGAGTCCTTCAAAGCTCGGCTACATGTCTCTGGGGCTCTGTCAACGCTTTAAAGTAGCCGTTGCTGTTTGCCTTGTATTTTTGTTGCATTAAAGAAGTATCGAAACTGTCCGTGGCAATCCATGGACTCAAGGGGCGAACACCATTAAAGATTAGCACTGGTGTTGCCCCAACCAGGTGCGTTAACCAGGTGCGATAGTTACGGGCATGTATTGATTGGTCGCTTTAAAACCGGAGGCGACGTGTCGGGGGTTAATAGGCTACGCAAGGGATTTCGGGTCCCAAACCCACCCAATCACCCTAAAGTAACTCAAGACCAACCCCAAAACCAAAAGATTGGGTTTTCACCATTTTATTACTATAGGGCTCCTATCTCATAAACTTACCAAATCCTAAATTTCATCAATTTCGTTGTTTTGTTCTCATTTGCATAAATAGTATTGTTTTAATTAGCCAACATATTGCTAGCCATAGTTTTAGTGTTAATCGAGTTGAGTTGGCGTTGTACTCCAGACAGGTCGTATTTTTCTGCGTAAAGAATTACGCAGTGTTTATGTTATTTTTATTTTATCCCGGTTTGTGGGTACATAGCTACTGTGTGCAGTAGTTATTTCTGGTTTATGTCAACGTTTAAAAGGGTAGAGCTCGGTTGATGATTATTTGTCCACTCTAAACGGTGCTCGATTGTTTTCTCGGCGTCATGACTTGTGCAGTGCTATTCGTGGTATAGGTGCAACAGAATTGCACGGGAGTTCGCGGCATAGAGATCTGGCTAAACTTAACTCATAATTTAACGGTTTTGGCTAAAGAACTTTTTGCCTTGCGTAGAAACAGCACAAGTAGGTAAACTAAATCCTAATTAGCAGTAACCCTAATAATATTATTTCTCAAATAAAATAATAGGCTAATTACCCGGTACTAGGAGTGATGTATCAGATTACCTACTAGTTTTAAAACATCGGTCCAGGCTCGAGTGAGGACTCCTCGTGGAGCGTAGTTGTGGGGTTAACTTCTTGACTAAATCCGGGGCGAGTAAGGGGTGTGGATTCAGATAACCCCATCGAGCCATTCCATCTTCCTTATACCCACCTCTGGCCAGCCAACTGGGGACCGAAGAATTGGGAGAATAACTGGATAATATTGGACCGCTACCAAACCCTTTTATTAGCGTAGTCCTTCAGCCAAGTGACAATGACTAATAAAGAATAGCGACATTAATGTATACACGGTAGCTGTTTTAATGTATACGAGTTAGTGGCCGTCGTTGCAGATATTTTTGTGCCATGAGCAGTTGTTTTGCAGATGTCGTTGCTTGCGGTTTAAATAATGCAAAATCTAACGAATTGTTATAGTTTCGTTAAAAATACTGAACAGCGCCGCTTTCTGAAGTACACATTTCTGATCACAGTACGAGTTATTAAGTAGGCATAGGCATAATATCGTGGTGACATTTTATCGTCGCTAGTAACACCAACTCAGTCATTTACTTTCGACTCAGTTTTTTTGATTTATTTTGTTTTCTCCTAGGAAATAGCAACGCCATTGTTTACGTCGTTAATCTAATGTTCAATTGAATCTGCAATGTGCTGTTTCTTAGAGGTCGTTCGTATATCACGTTAGCCGTAAACCAGGACCTGTCTAACGCTAGTAATAAATGTCCTACGCGTATTTTGGTTTTCATAGTGACCGGTCTTTTTCTCTACAAGTGATTAAGAGATCGCATTGCCGCAGTGGATTTTGTGATACGTGAAGAAACATCAACGGCCAAGATGACGGAAACTACTTTTGAAAGTCAGTAATGTCACGCATAACTGATCACTGAGAGATGAATTTTCGCAATTTTGATATTCGAAGCGTAATGAAATATATATAATTGTACACATGGTCTTATGTTTGCACTTCTCCGGTGGCTTTCCAATCGAATCAATAAAAGACCTACAGCTAATTGAAAACTTCGTGATTTTGGCCAATTGGAGTGCGCGGTGTGGGATTATCGGCCTTCTCCGAGGCACGTTTCTTACCAAAACGTAACCGACATCTCCAATGGTGGCCAAAGGGGAAGGGGTGGAGATACAGAGCGAGTTCGAGGGTTACCCATAATAGAAGTAAAGTCAAGAATAAGGGGTAGTAGCCACAAAAGGGATGGACCGGTCTATCACCGGTCGGAGATACCCATTACCACTGAATGAGAGTTGCGCGAGTTCAAGGGGTAGACATGTCATTGTCCTGGGCAGGGATATCAAGATCAGGTCAGGGCCATATAGCAGGTTGCAAAATAAGCTGAATTGGCCCTGTGAACGTAGGTAAATTAGTTTAAACAACCGTTTAACTAACACAAGTGGATTAAAAATTGCAACTTATGTACTACATGGGTTGAACCATTTGTGGTATAAAGGTGTTGGGTAAATTAGGGAAACGTAAGTTTACTTGAAACAAAAGTTGGAAATTTAGCTTGGCTTGATTTTGTGCACTCGGCACCCTTCGGCCAGAGCGGACTTGAAATAATCTATCTGGTACAAAATTAAACTTAAGTAGCGAGATCGAAATTTCGTGCTATTAGTGACTGTACACTGTACCCTGGCGAGTTCGAGGAACGTGCCGTGGGTAATGAAGTTTGATGCTTGAAAAGCTTAAAAGATAGGACTAATTAAACTTGAAGCTAAACTTAAGTAATCTGGTCAGCATTGGAGAATTCAAGTAATCATGCCATCAACGACTATACTCTGGCGAGTTCGAATAACGAGCCGTGGTATACCGATAGTAATGTTAGGAAAAGTAGATTTTGATTGTAAGTTGAAACTTTGCATAAAATTTGAGTTGTAAAAAGGTATAGTCTTATATATATATGATTTTAAGGATTAAAAGCTTTATATGGAGTATATTAAGCTGTAAAGGGAAATCGCACCTGATCCGCCACCGCCCGCATGTGTTGCTCCAAATGTGTCGTTTGAGAAGTGACATCGAGCAAATGGCTAGCCGATGGAGATCGGCTGCGCGTATTGGTTTAGAGAGTATCGTATCCTGAAAGTGAAAAACCACAAAGCAGCGCGGGCGGTTCACGGATTTGGGAGTGTGCGAGACGAGTGCAACATCTCTTTGAACTTTCGCAGATTGGGCGCAAATACGACTGTAGCTGGCAATGCGTTCCAGTGATCGACTACGCGGTATGCGAAGCAATAACGAGAGCAGTTGAGACGCGGATGAACACGAGCGCGAAGTTTCAGCATATGTCCTCTGAGGTCAAGTTATTGGTGATGAAGAACCGGCCTAAATAAGTGTTACAATTTTACAAATGCCAACTAGGGTTTTAGAAAATACTCATTGTGGAACTACAGCGAGCTCGAGTAGGCAAGGCTGCAGTATCTCCATAATCTGTTCCAAGATTTTGCATAGAAATTTCAGATAACTTTCAGTGCCCGTGTAGGCTAGCACAGAACTCAGCTTAGAATTTCTTGGAAAACTTTATCCGAAATTATTTACAGAGTTTAATACTGCCACTGTGTGCCCGAAGAGACCAGTGAACAGCTCAGTTTGAGTTTTCATCGAAACATGCTCGCAAATATAAATTCTCGTTTTAACATCGAAGTATTCATTTAAAACACCATCATGAAAAGTGTTCGAGTAACAACCAGTAGCGTTTGTTAACCAGAGTTTATGTGTAAATTTTGAAGGAAAGCAACTGAAAAACGGTATCAATACCTCCAATTTTTACTGGTGGTCAACTAGTACCAAGGTAGAAGTGAGCTGCATTAGCTGTTAAGGCGTCCAAGCTCTGTCTTAACTCAGCAAAGCGGGCCGAGTTAAGGCAGGGTCTGGAGCTAGAGGAAGCATTTATAGCTATTAGAACCAAGGTGTAGTGTGTAAACTATACTGAGGTACACTTTGGAATGCTCTTAACCCGATTCATGTATTTACCAATGAATGAAAATCCACGTATTACCTGTTGCGAGCGTTATATTATTAAGAGGTGAATTGAAATTGCACCAGGACGCTAAAGATAATACTATATACAGGCCGTCTGAAATTAAATAACAAGGTCAAGTACTGTGGATAAGGTTATACAATGAGTAGGTTCCACAGGAATGGTGGCCCTGTCACTTAGCCCTCGCAACCAGGGTCAGCACCTTCCAGGAGTATAACCGTACTGTCTGTAAAACTTATTAGTTTGGAACCAAAATGATATCCAAGTCTTCGTTACAGGTGACCCGCACCATTCCGAGGTTAAACAAAGCTATATAAACGTAGGATCGGCTCAGACCAAGTCAGGTCAATAACACAAATTCTGTTGTAAAATTTTAATACCAGATGTTAGCTTGAAAGTTAAAAAAAACAAAGTAACATTATTAGCACATAACACATTATGTATAAAACTTAACAGCCCCAGCATCATGCACCTGGGGTATGGAAATAACAAGCAATAACGGTAATGAAGCATAACTTTGATCCGTATGTCCAGCAATATACATATTGTACACAGTGGTAACAATTTTTATATTGATATTTAGAATTTTTGGAAATGATTAGTTCATAATAACCATGTATTACCGGATGCATGCACCTAAGGTCGTAACTTTACCTGTAAGGTTCGTAAGTTTCAGGGATCTGAAAAACTATGAATTTTATGGGTTAGAGTTAGTGGGACAAGTGACACAGGATTTTCCCTAAATAGAACGTGGGTGTTAAACCATAACCGCCAAGCCCCCTAAGCGTGAGATTTCCCCGGCCTGCACGTTGGGTTACTCTTAGGCGAGGCTTACGCGAAGACATAATTCCGGTGATTATGTCTCACCCTAGCATACTTGCAACAATGCAGCCTTCGACGATAGAGCAGCCCATAGAAGACGGCCTGGTACCAACGGGTGGTGAAAACGGTTCCGGAAAAGGAGAAAGACCAATCCCACCCAGAGGTACCCGTTTCGGAATGGGCTGCCCTCTTTCTGGTCTGCCTTTCCCTGTACTAGGTCTTACTTTGCCTAGTAATCCCGTCACCTCGGTAGGGTCCAGAAAATACAGGAATAGCCTCCTGTATTGTCATTTAAGGATCGTATATGTTTCAAGTGTGTACTATGCGTTAGACGTGGGCACCTAAGGGTCCTAAGTATGTCCACACACGGTTGTACCGATGAATTATAAACTCGGAAATTATATAAATAAAAAAAATTCACAATACTAGAAAACGTTTTACCAAAAGGCCGCTCGCAAAATCACCCGACTAAAGCAAGTAAAAACGACTATAATAGTAAAATAAACGAAATCGGCCACTCTAGTAAGGTATTGGGTATCCCATAGAAGTTAGGTAGATTTCGGGATGGAAATAAGTGAGTGGAACCCCGTATGACAATTTTAGAGGGTTAGGAAATTGTGTAACGTTGGAAAAAGTTAAATGTCGTAATGTTTGAATTTGGAAAAATGGTGGAAATTTGAAGAATCCAAGAGTGACTAAAAATGGAATAATAGTGGGATTAGGCTATTCCAGCCCTGGAAAAATATAGAATATATCCCGGTAGTAGAGTAGAGTTTGACCTTGGTTGATAAAATCCTAATATATCTATGAATTTGGTAATAAGATGAAAAAGTGGATTTTTAGGTAAATTCGAACACCGAATTAAGGTACAGAGATGATGTGTCCTAACTAAGAGTGAATGAGAGGTTTACCCGAGTGGGGACCGGTGTTACCCTACCGGGGGATGAAATATAATATACCCCACTGGGAGAATAAATAGTTAGAACGGAATATATATTATTTAGGCAAAAATAAGAGAATTTATAAAATTGTGAATTCCAGGACATATTTAGGAGATGGTATGTCTCAGAATACCAGTAGAATAAGGTGATGACCCGAGGTGTGGCCGAGTGTCATTCCGCCCGACCCAATATAACACCCCTTTTCCTTTAGGAGAGTGTCGAGGATTGAAATAGATCCGATATCCAAGTGAAAATGTTAAAAATTTGTAAATTTTAGTTGTCAACCCATTCCGAAGAGGAATGTATGATCTATCATAAAGGAATCTATCATAAATAGAGGTAGAGATAAATGTTTCCCTAGGAAGTTCGGGTAGGTATCACTCCTCCCCAGAGATGATATAAAGTTCACTTCCCCTGGAAGAAGAAGTATTCCCGGGGAAAAGAGGTATAAGTTAGGAATAATTTGTTCTTTATATAGAGATATGGAAAGGTGTGGAATTGTACCTTTTAGCTTGTAGGTTATGATTAAAGATATAACCCAAATAAAGGAAAATAAGGATCTCACGCCCAAAATAGTAGAAAATGTCCTGGCAAAAGAGGTTATAAGAGTCGCCCCTCTGGGAGAATCAATATCTCCCCTGGGGAGGGAAATTAGTTCATTACAATTTTAAGGGTAAAGTCAAAATTAATGGAATATGGTTTCTAGGGAGGGAAAATACAAGGTTGGACCTGCCTAAAAGTTGACACGCGGTTCAAAGTTAATAATTTAGTTACAGTTGCAGAATTACCTCAAACGCATGTTTACTGTTACTTTACAATGATTAAGATGTTTATTAGTTACTTGACGATTTTTTGTCACTTTTTTCAGGAGAAGAGTAGAAATTATGCACTATAGCGATGTCAAAATTTTTGATGGTGCAAAAAGTATGAACTACATAAACTGAGATATATTCTTGTAATTATGAATTTTTATTAAATGCTTTGACGCTTTCCAGTTGTAATAGCCGTTTATATATAAGACACTATACCGAAACCAAAACTTCATTAACATTTACGATTTAGATTCGCAACGCTATTATGGAAATCAAATTTTAATACACACTTGTCCTATGCTTGGGAATAAGCGCATATATAAATGTCCGGCTTCAGCTGCATTTTGCAACGTATCCCGAAAATCGCTATCAATCGCTTCACCTAATGATTCAATTCGAGCCGCTTCAGACATCGATCCAAACTCGTCATCATCTTGGAAATCAAAGCCGAAGCAACGGAAACGTACTAAGCGATATATTTATGAACATTATGCGCCATTGAATATTGAGCCTGTGGTGATAGTGGGAACAAAGCATGCCGCTGGACAGACGCACAAGTCATTAAATACCTCTGAAATTGAATGCTATCCGTTGCGACGTGACTGCTTGACGGTTACAAAACGATTTGCTACTGTGGAATTGCAGCCGGACACCCGTGTCAGTTGGGTAAGTTATACGAGAATGTTGGGACCATTATTAGCGAATAGGCAGTTTAATTGTTAGTCTACTGTTAGTACTGTTATATATAATTACTTAGCTCTCTTCAAATCGTCTGCTGTCGCACATTGATTGGCTAAAGTAAGCGACCCGCTAAAGCGTCGTTTTTCTAAACTTTTGTGGGCGATGTCAATTTACATTTAACATGCTTCTTAGTTTTGGCGCAGTGCGCACTGCTAGATATGAAAATTCTAGTGTACTTATTAATTACTTGTTAATGTAATGTACTTATTAATGCGAACCACTTAACTATCGGCCAGTTTCACTCTTATCGAACTCTTTCAAGGTTATGGAATCGATAATTAACGAATAATTATTAAATCACATTTCATCAAACAATTTAATAGCAAAAAGTCAGCACGGTTTTCTTGCAAACTTGCAAACGGTGTTCTACTTGTACACAGGTTTTGGAATGTTTCGATAACTGTTCCATTTCACTGTACATGGGAAATTTGGTTGATATTGTTTATATCGATTTTTCCAAAGCCTTTGATACGGTATCGCACAAGAAATTATTGCATAAACTTTTATCGTTCGACAATACAGGCCATCTCAAAAAATGGATCGAATCTGTCTTAAAAACAGGCGGTTTCGTGTAAAAGTAAATGAAACTTGCTCTAAATATTATCCAGTAACTTCAGGTGTGCATTAAGGCAGTATACTTGGTCTTTCGCTGTTTCTGTTGTATATAAATGATATCAATAATTATGTTATGCCTAATGTTAATTGCAAAATTTTTGCTGATGATGTTAAGCTTTATGTTCATTACTCTCCAAATGGTACCGATCAACAACAATCCCTCTAAAACACGTTGACTACGATTCAGCAATGTGCACAAAAATGGCAAATTTCAATATCTGCTCCCAAATGCAACCTGTCGTGATTTGGAAACCCAGTTACCGAAACAAATTACATTTTATGTTACGAACTTTTACCAATCGTTAAGCAATGCAGAGACTTAGGTGTTTATGTCAGTCACAATCTGGAAAGCAGTTCTCATTGCAGAGTTGTGGCTAAACAAGCATACCAGGCTATAAATATTTTATTCCGATGTTTTCTGACCAATAACGACCGTGTCTTATTAGGTCCTACGTCGCTTATGTACGACTAGTGCTTGAGTATACTTCTCAAGTCTGGTCCCCGTGTCAGCTAAGTGATATAGTCAATAGAGACATTTCGCTCGCCGTTTATTCACCAGACTAAAATGGGAAAAAGTACATTACAAGGAACGGTTCAGTATTTTAAATCTTGAGCCGCTTAAACTACGTCGATTTTATTTCGATCTTACAATGGTCTACACAAAATTTTAAATTCAGATACTGATACCTGCAAATACATGCTCAAAATGTCAGGCGTATTGCAAACGCGTGGTCACTCACTAATAAAACTAATAAAAAGAATTTCGAAACGAATATTTTAAAACATTCTTTCGGAGTCCGTGTAATCAATGCCTGGAATTCGTTACCCGAGCTAGTCGCAATAAACCTCTCATCCGCGCTTCTAACTGTAAGTCATTCAAATTTCGCTTGAAAAAGATCTGAAAAATGTCGACTTGTCGTAATTTCTGCACTAAGATAGGAATATGTGACCAATTCTGAGGCAGTCCCTCTAGCCTACCTAATCCTATTAAAAATTTCTCGGAAATACAAAATGTGGTTTGGTTATCTATTTTCGTGTAACTTGTTAGTGCATAGTAAGATGCATGTCGGACCTAAATAGTGACTTTCAAATACTTTTATGTACGTAATTCGTAATTGGTACGTGCATCTCTACGTGCAGTGCTATTTAATGTTATCAGCATTATCGTTTCAAACTGTGTTCAGTTGCAAGTGGCTCTATGCCATTTCTGATATTATCTGTTTATTTACCACATGTCAGTCTATTATTTTTGTATAACAGGATCTTTCATCTGGTCTATATCTCACATGGACAGTGCGAGTATGGACAATGCATAACAGTTCTATGTAATAAGGCTGGCTTGACCGGTAATAAACTTTGTTGTTGTTGTTGTTGTTGTTAATTGCAGTAACAGAAACTGATCATAAGCTATCTATCATATTACATAGTATAAGTCATCAACTGGATTTATTTTTAAATGAAACGGACTACGGTTTATGTCGTGCATACCCGGAATAGGAATTTCGATTAAGACTCGCTATTAATTAACGACATACATTGTTTAAAAAAATTGTTGCTTCGTTTGCTTGTTTTTGTCTGATATAATAGTATATATTATAGCTTTATTTTGTGCACATGATGATCTAAAGTATTACTAGAGGTTACTAAAAGTTTCATATGTTTCAATACGCTGACAAAGTTATTCGGCTTTAATAGATGGCAGCTGAGATTCTGATCGGAACGGAACCAGGATCCTTTTAGCGGCCTCATAAGAAATATCCAACGCAACGTGCATCCAAAACGGTCACTGTGATGCATAAAAATTCATTTCAACCCGGTGCAGTCACTAATTTCACTACATCGGTCGCTTTTACATGGCATGTACATACGCAACAACGTAAAGGCCGTTGGAATGTCTAACAACTTTTATATATTCACGATTTTATGCCAAAATCTATTATAGTTGTCATTTGTTCGAGGGTTGAATATACTAAGACCACAAAATTGTCAGGAAGTCACATTATTGCTCAACGTGTATACACATAATCCGTGATTACAACTCAATTTTTGTATTGAGAGGCATTGCTCATTGATATCGAATGTAAATATGTGCAAGATTTAAATATAGTATGATTATTTCGCTAGTAAATTGCATTTTGAAGCGAAAGTGTGGCTAGTCTGTGCTTTGAGGTTTTTTAAGGGTCTAGTACCCTAAAACATTAGTTCCTAGCATTTAAACCAAGCACCACAACCACAGAACCATTTATTTCTTCATGCAAGACCAAATGGACCGAAACGTTTGAAATTTATAAATAACTTTCAGCAAAAAACTATAATTTTAAACATTTTTCGCGTTGTATGTCCCTGCTGTTTATCGTACCCGAGTTACCATGCATGCAGGTCGATGTTGGACACGTGGTCGAGTCTAGAGATGCCCAATATTCGTTTTAGACACGATCACTCAAAGATATTTAAGGCTTGCATGTCCTTGGCTTTGACTGGCCATGTCTCAGCGCCGTAAATAGGACGGATGTATGCTTCGTAGTCCTTCATTTTGGTTGCTGTCGATATCTCTGGTTTGCACCATGTGTCTTTTTGTAATCGTTGAAAGCAACAACCGCAGCGGCAATACGATTTTGTATGTCTGCCGCTGACAACAGAACGAGTTGACATTGTCAATGGATTCGTCGTCGAGACAAGTATTCGGTGTTGTTGAGCAGTAGCACGCAATGATCGTTGATTTTTAGTCCAACACTGTTACCACATCGCCGTATATATATTGCGCGTTGGAGTTCAGCTTCGGTATCCGCCACAATGGCCACATCGTCAGCGTAGTTACCCAGCCAGGTAACGTCTGTAACTAAATTTAAAATGAAATATGTCCGTCTCTAACCAAAACGCATCCAATCATTCTTCTAGTAGAAAACCCAGGTCTCCTTGTCGTTACTGATAATTAAATATTACAATTTAGAACATTTATGTGATCGATTGTGTTTTTATTTGATATTCACGATTGTGTTACAGTCGAACTATTTAAGAGTGCTGACGACCTAAAAATTGCACAACGTATTTATAACAAACCGAGTGACTGCCACGTTGAGGATATGCAGAGTGATTTGTATAACTTAATTGTTTGGTATGCAATTCAATATGGATAAATTCCATAGGTTACATTTCGGCTACGACAATCCAAATATTGGTTATTTTCTTGGTTCAAAACTGCACATTTTACATCCGATCCTGGAGTTATTGTTAGTGCCAACCTAAAATCTTCGCGCCAATGTACTACCGTTGTTCGAAATGTCTGATATGTTTTAAACGCTATTCGAAAGACTGTCTAGTTTCAACAAATCAACATTTTTGAAGATCTATAAGACTTTAGTTCTTTATGAACTTCAATATGCGTCATCAGTTTGGTCTCCTTACTTTATAAGAGATTTCATAGGTTTAGAAAATGTACAGGTTAGGGTGTTTGGATATTAATTTGTAAGATATTCCATGGTTATTGCAACTTGGACTTGCTGAAATCTTCAATCTAATTTCTTTGATCGATTGCGTGGCCACGCATATAAATTAAAGCCAAAATTTAATCCTAGTATACAAGCTGCACATTAGTCATCTGCATATCGTATTGCAGAACATTGGAATCGTTTACATGCCAGTGTTGTAAATACTACATCGATACATCAATTCTAAACCAATTTACACCGTTGTGAGGCACTGCTAAGTACAAGTGGATGGTATATTCATGTCAAATTAACTATTCCGTGATTATCGGATTTAGTTCGTTAACCGTTTCATACGGATTTTGGCGCCTGTCTAAACGTCTAAACAACGTGCTTTTTATCTAGCACTAGCAACAAACGGTGTTGCATTGGTGAGTCATATATCTCTCGGTAATTCAAATATATATGTAATCCTATTTGGTTTCTTTATTTAGGGTGCACCAGATCAATTTGCAGAGCCTAGCCGCGGACGTCGTCTAAGAAAACGCATTGGTGTCAAACGAAAGGGAAATGAGATTGATTACAATTGTGTAACTGGCGATACCGGTCGCAGTTTACGTCACAGCTATCGCCATACAGACAACGTGTCGGTGTATCGGCGAAAGTATCGAACCCTAAATATCAGACCATCGACAGACTGTAAGTATATTAGCGTTTGTTGGTGGCACTAGTTGTTTCTGGTCAACAGTTCTTGAGCAATACACTATATAATTTCAAACCACGAGGTGACAGGGAAGTCGCTGAAACCATGAACAGCATTGTATAGCAGCAAGGGATCCGCTCGATATCGCCGGTGTGGCAAGCGATTGCAGCTACAGCAATACCAGCCGTCGTTCATATGACAAATCAAGCAAATCCCGGAACCATTTTTGTTGCTCGCCTTTGAATCCTTTATACACAGGTTTGATATCCTGCCTATAATGAGGGCACCACGCACTGGAAGCATATTCAAGCTTGTACCGAAGAAGAGTCCGATAAAGCAGCAGAAATGAGCGTTTATTTAAGTATATACTTAAAAGATCGACGGATGCACTATAAAACGTACCCGGCTCTATGGACAATATCGTAACAGTAAACAGACGGTTTAAGATCGGTACTGATTGTAACGACAAGGTCTCGTTCCGATAATTTGTTAGGTACGATATCACCACCCAGTTTGTAAGAAGGGCTGTTCCTTCCGAAATGAAGCCAGGCTGATTTATGAACACTGAAAGGCATGCACCACGTCTTAGCCAAAGCAGAAAAACCATCAATGTCCCGCTGCAAGTCCGCACTATCGAATGCCATCAGGGACCTGTGAGAGTGAATACGGCGAAAAACCTTGGAGCTCGGCAACTTTTCGCAATACCCCGGATACCCAATTGTCAATGTCGCTGAAATATACCAAAAAGAGCACAGGGCCCAACACAGTGCCTTATAGGACGCCGTTCTTAACGGACACCCAGCTAGACCGATGGCCATTGGCAGCGACACATTGAAGACGGATTGATAAGAATGACTCAAAACGTTACCCGAAATCCCAAGCGTTTCCAATTTTAAGAGCATCCGACGATGAGGAACCCTGTCAAACCCTTTTGCAGATCTAGATATTTTGGGTCCAGATAGTCGCCAGTGTTAATAATTTGGATAATCCACTGCAAGTAGACCTCCAACTGGATAGTTGCAGATCGCCTACGCATGAAGCTAAACTGAGAGCTATCTATTTAGCAAATCACTGGCAACTAGCAACCAAGTGAACACAAAGCTCATAACGGTATACATATAATATAAAATTCTGGATGCCATCACCTCCAGCAGATACAAATTTATTTGTAGTCTTCAGCTTGTTAACCATTATATCTGGAGTGAACACGATATTATCAAGAACGGTAGCAGCACGACATTGCAATACAAGCAAGTTACTAACGTCTTTGTCAAAGTAAGAACACAGGCAAAATTATCATTAAGAATTCGAGCGCAGTCGAAAGCTGAGTCAGTGACTGAACCATCAGGCAATTTTAGTAACCCCACCCACGGCTTAGATTTAACGCGGACGTTAACATAAGACCAGAATGACTTGATGTCATGGTTTATAGAACTAGCTATGAGTGATCCGTATCTCTTTATCACACGATTGGCCTTAATAGCAACCACTTCTGTGACAGCCCGATAGCGCTTTCAATCGACAATTAATCGAGTGCGATAGTAACGCCGATAAATCGTTTTTGCTGCTTTCATGCTGCAACAAAACCGTGATCCACCCACTTAGGTTTGCAATTAGACCGTTTGCCGCCAACACTAGAACCTTTAGCCATTTAGTATGTGCTTCTCTTACTAGCTTTTGAATTTTGAGTGTGTTAGTATATGATTTAACTAGCTCGTTTCACGCAGCGAATTTTCCGCTGTGCATAATATGTGCAAAACTCTTAGCAAACTCGTGTTCAGTAAAAAGCTTTTATGTAACTGTGTGACCAATCGTTGTAGCAAGTCACCATTCACATCTACGCGGCGCTTAATTAGCAGCTCTAAGTGAGCTCAGTCTCACTTATATAGCTTCAATAGCTTGCAAACTGAGCTCAATATCACCTATATATCTATGTCTATTGATTATGAGCATATGGCCATTTTGCCTATTTCGAGTATATATCATGGATCCATTTTAAAACCGATTTTACACTATAGGCAATCATAATATTAGCATGGAATGTGGTATATGTTCTCTCGCTCTACAAAATGACCAAGCAGGCTCATATATTTTAATTGGTTATGGTAGAAAATTTTGGTCGTTTTCGATTAGTTCTAATCCCAATAGCTTAATTTAGGTTTTTAACCTAATTCGGTAACATAGGTGACTGCCTAAATAATGCGCCATATGCAGTTGTATAGTGGCTCCCTCGCTGAACAAAGTGTGCTCAATCGCACACATGTATTTTCATTGGATAGTAGATGTGGCCGTTTTGGTATTCCGGGGTTCATGTCCCAGTTTGTAACTCATTTTTGCAGAATAATACTTCATAGGCAAATCATATCAATAATGTATTATAATGCAGCTGCATAGAGCTTCTCTAACTGTACAAAATGATCTAAACAAGACCCACATATTTTCATGGGTCATTTTATGGAGATATGGTCCTTTCCGTGTGTTTTGAGTCCTGGGAGCCTATTATAACACCTGTTTTGGACCTAATGCTTGACCCAGTGGTACCCTATGCAAAAGCTTTATATAGAACATTTTATAGCGCCTCGATTGCTCTACAAAATAAACTTGATTTTTATGAAATATCTACACTCCATTGAGTTATAGCCAAGAACTTGGTATGTTGCTGCCCATTTTGACCCGATTTCCTCTATTCGAATAAGAATATTTTACATTCGATAAAGCATTTTGTCTTGTCATATCCAAAGGCTATGCACAGTTTGTTGTGGTTCTAATTTTTAGTAAATATGAGCTTGCTATTTGTTGTCATAAGCATTATTTAAACAACATTAGGACATAGAAAGCACGTGATGTTTAGAAAAAATGCCGCGTGCTTGCAGTGACTAAAACTAGCAATTTTCCATTTTTTGGTATCATTAAGAGGACATAACGTTTTGCTGGAAAATCAGAGAGCAGCACTGGCCTAACTTTTGAAAACAGCACAATTTTTCTACAAAAGTAGAGGTTCAGATCTATTTTAACAGTCTTTTGTTGTCAAATATTTTATTCAAGTTCATGGATGTTGCCTCATGAATTCGTATGAGTTGGGCAAACAGTATAGACGTTTTCCATATAAAGAAAATGTAGAATCTGATTTAAATATGGAATTTTTGAAATCTATCTAGGTCCATCCAAGAAAATGATGGTTACATAAAACCTTCTTTAGTAACTGCAGTTTGAAACACATTTGGCGCTTACTGTATTGTGAGGACATTTCTTCCGGCAAACATATAAACTATATGTCAAATCTTTTGCAGATTAAGCTTATGCCTAAATCGGCTGCGAAATTATGTCGTTTATCATTGGTTTTTGAGTGAGTGAGTGATACGAGCGAAGCGAAGAATTTTTACTAGCCGTGACAGTTGAGAAATTTGACAATGTCCGTTGTTGGGTTTTTAGGGTGACACGCGTAGCTCAACGTTGGCTGGGTGGATAGCTTATTTGAAAGTTCGAAATTTCTATTTGTGTGCTTAGTTAGGTGCGAAGACGGATTCCAACATCTTCCCCAAAAAGCAAGCCAAGGTGGTCCGGTCGGGTTCCAAAGAAGCACAAAAATCACGGTACTTATTATAACTCGACAACCGGTGTACATATCTTAGTGAAATTGGATTCATTTTGTAATGCATTAAGCTTCTGTAAGACTGCATATAACGTTTTGCTGCGTGGGTTTCGTAAGATGATAGATTTCGGCCAAAACAGGTTCTAAAATGGGCCCGCTAGACTCAGAATACACGAACATGGAGGTATGTGGGCTTCACAACCACTCGAGGTATGTGGGCTTTTGGCCTCATTTTCTAAAGCAAGCCATTCTGTATTTATCTGCAAATTGTGTGCTGCTATTGTCATTGTTAACGCTGCAGGGTTGAGTCAACAAGGGTTTTTCAATTGTCCCATATGACCTAAAATACACGAAATGGTAATATCTCTGCAACCGCTTGGGTGCTATGGTAAATAATATGGGTGCTTTGGTTCTCATTTTATAAGCTTATTTTGTCATTTAATGCTCAGTATAACTGTGTACATCTCTCTGACTTACATATTCAACACTCAGAATACACCATCTTGGCGATAAGACAAAGCTACTAGTTTATATGCCATTATACGATACCCCACAGAGATGGCTAAAATTAACCATCGATTTGATTTAGAGTGCCAAGTCCAATCAGCTTAAGCTTCCCAATTTGAAACGAGTCAACTTGAACAGATCGGCCATTCCATATCAAAAGAAGAGGTCGCTTCAAATGTTCAACTTCCCAACCAGACTGACCTGTATTATTTGACGTCAATGATGTCACTTTAGATTTGGGCTCATCCTAATTTACAGAATCACTTTTACAACTTAACACTTCAATCATAAAGCGGATTAAATTTGTTGTACGACTGGTATTACTGTAAAGGTGTGAGCAAAATATTTTGTAAACATACTGTGCAATTCACAACAAGTGTATTTGAAGCGATGATTTTGGCTCAAATTTTAATTCGGATAACAGTCCGTCTGTGTTGGCCGATTTAAAACCTCCACTCAAATTGGTTGCTTTTTAAAATTAGGGAAAGTCTAATCCGATCGAGTTTTACACTCTAAATCAAAACGAAGTTTAATTGTAACGATCTCGTATTTCAGCGAGCACACATTTCAGTAGTTCCCGCATTAATAAATTATAAATTTATTCACTGTTACGTAATCATTGTATTCGGGCCCTTTCGGAACGTTTCTGGCCGTTAACAATGTCGTAACGTTTGTCGAAAATGGGAGTTTTTAATTATTAGTTTAACGACTTGGATATTATGACGTCATCGGCCGTACTATATTTATATGCGTTTCGGCTTGAACGTGACAGTCGCTAGCTTAGGCTTTCAATCATCTCTGTTTTGGAACGACACTGTATTATGTGTGTGTTGCTCTATATACTGGTAGAAATTAGCAGATTCAATGCCGCACATGGCTCTATTTTCAAAACATAAATTTTCCCTGGAAAATTAGAGTTACTGGGTCTTGGTTTAACCAATTTGCTAAAATTTATAGGACACCCATAAATGTCTCATAGAAATATGTATTAAGTCCTAAAAATTAGTTAATTACTGTGTAAATTACTGTGTTATATCTTCAGCACACATAAAATTATTGATTACATCAAATTTTCTATGGCCCATAAATCTTCAAATTGATGTATTGCATGCCGAAAAATTATCGTAAATGGTTTCCTTTTTTAGTTTTACAGTGAATCTTATTTTTGTTGAATCGCTTGTTGACACATATTATTTGACTTTAGGCCAGCAAACCGATTCGAACGCTAACGAGCCATGTCTTAACAATCCATCTTCATCGATACACGATGATCTAAATCCGTGCAGTTCGCATGGTGCTGCATTTGGCTCAGAAGGTGACTCTGAATCTCGGACCAAGCAGCGAGATTGCTCTACCCCAACCAGCCGCTGTAGCAATCTGAAGACGTACTATCGGGCCGTTAGATCAGCAGAACGAACGCATCCCACGAAACAAAACGAGTGTGACCTAAATAGCAATAAGCCAAGTACAAGATGGAAGGGAAAAAGTGCAGTAGAAGTAGTTGACGTCGAAACAGAGACTAGCGGTATGACCGATCCCAGCGAAGAGCTATTTGCCAATCACGATACGGCTATTTTGGAGACCCAACTGTGTAGTTCAGCGAATAATGCAGCTATTGATTTAAATTCTAATAATATTGCTGATGGTTTAAACATGGCACGCAGGTATAAAATTCGTCGTATTTTAAGTAGCCACCTTGTATCAGTCGCGGCTAGTGGAAGGCATCAAGTAGCATCGAATGAGCCGTTGCTTAAGACCTCAGCTTGCCGCGTGTGTTCTTGGACTGCATCGGTAAACAACGTGACGCCGCCCAAGATGTTAGCTCCAGATAGCCCCGATTATATGAAAAACTTGACGTATATACAGCGAAAGATGTTGTTTCCGTACGAGAATGGATAAATAATAATCGGTTTTCGTAGATTCGTTGTTAAAATTGAAATAAGCGCGTCGTTCATATGGTCACAAGACCACGATCATACAGTTAAACAGTAATATTAAGTGTATAATGATTTTTACCAATATAGTGGCCTATTGATCGTGGTTGCGTAAAATATCTTCCTCTTGTAATCAGGTACAAATCTTTTACAGCTATTCTATTTTATCGCTGGCTCGATTTTTTATCTGTACTGTCTCCTAGTGGTGCTTAGATAGACTTACTAAAGGTACTAAAACGATGCAAGTATAAACCCGTGTTCACATCGGATTCGATTCCAATAATTGTGATCAAATTGCGTCCGATCCGATGCGAATAAACTATAACCTATCGTAAGCGTCTAAATATGTATGTATTTATTGTACTCAAGGCTTTTGGGTCCACAGGTGGGTCTGGACCCAAATATTTTTACGTGGAGCAAAAAAATTTTGCTGGACCCACTATGTACCCAGGACAGTTACGGCTTCGAAGACATAGGATCTGCTAATAAATTTTATTACAAAATGCAGTTTTTCAGCCATTTGTGCTTACATCTGTATATAGTTGCTTGCTGCTGGTTTCACACATCCTCATCGTTTATCCTGGCTTGGGAAAGGTAGGGAATAATTTATATATTTCTAATTATGTCAAATTGCGTTTTGTAATTCCGTATCTTTATTGTGTAAAATTTCGTGAAATTGTCGAACCAAAAATTGTAATTGTGGACCCAGCGTTTAAGGCCTGGAACCAAATGAAATTTGCTGTGCTCAGGGTCCATTTTGAAAAAAACCCTGATTGTACTACTTCATCCGACTTGCATCTGAAAAAAATTTGCATGCTATTTCGGATCGGATCGGACTCAGTGTCACTACGGCTTAAGTGTGGCTGGTGGAATCGGAAATAAGTGATCGTTGCTAGGTCGATAATACGGATTATGTTAGACCACTGTTCGGTCACTCGGAAAGCAGCAGTCTAAAAATGTTTGGTGCGTACCATAGCAGAAATGGCACCAGTTTGGTACATATTAAAATACGACCTCCTCTGTATCGTTTGATTTTGGCTGACATTGTGTTTTTAATTGTCACTGACTTTTACGCAGTTTTGGTGACTTTGTTCGGTTGAACGTCTCTTTATTGTATGCCAGTTTTCCATGGAAATTAGGCTTTGGAGGCTGTTATTTTATATTTTGTACAAGTTTAGCACTCTTTTGACTGATTTTTCAGCACCGTTTTTATTGTTTATATTACGCTTAGTCAGTAATTTTTATACTCAAAGCTTTAACTAAGCGGCTTCCCAACAAATGACTTTAGATTTTCGAATTTAAAAAATATAATAAATCGTTTTACGAAATGTGTTTAGTTTCACATCGTTTACTCCCAAATTTAAGCCGTATGAAAAGCATTGATTTTGTTTAAAAAGTATTAAATCTATTGTGTGCTACTATTGGATGACTATCCATAAGATAATTTTGATAATTTATAATTCAGTTCTCCATGGTGGTTCATTAATTTGTACGTAATTTTGTGTATTTGACTCACTAAAATAACAATCTCGTCCCATCGTTCTAGGTTAACAGAGACTTGGAATAAAAGTGTAGTAAACCGATAATTATAATTGCACGGTGAATACTGGCGTCGGAGTAAATCTAACTAATGCCACACTCTAGCGGAAGGTGTTTCGTCAGAGGTAACTTAGTGAGCTGCCGGTGGTACGTCTCGCTCTGGTACCTGGTCATAGATATGATGGACGCGGGCAGCTGTGTTGCTTAATTGTGACACTTCTGAATGTGGGAAACGGCTCAGAAGTATCTTGTAAATCCAAGCTGTTCGAGCGTGCCAGCAAAACACAGCATAAGGTGTAAAACTGTCCTCGGAAATTATGGTCGTTTCATGATCGAACACTATAGGCATGCCACAATGATAATGTCTCTGACCGTTACGATTCTTTTCTTGTGCTGACTGTGTTTAACATATTTTTAACGATGAGAAATCGATACAGAAGGGCTCATATTTACAAGGTTTTGTTTAGTTTCTTTGCGCATATGTAATACTAGGTTTTTTTGGTTTTGCTGAGGCTATTCGTTTTCCAGGAATGTAATTGATGCGTTACCATGATCTTTGGTATAATAGTATCGCCTTATAGTGCTAGACAACCATATACCCGAAGAATGAAGCCGTGATGTGGGTTATAGCATAATAATGTTGCCGCGGCATTGTATATACACCACTGCCGAAGATGGCATGTGTTCGTTCGAGGCTTATTCGGTGATCGTTCCAAAAGTATTTTTTATGAACCGTGATTAAAAATGCCATTTAAGTGATCGAAAGTGCTATGAAATTCTGCTAAATCGACGAAAACAGTTTAAAATCAAATTCTAAGCCAGTCGGTGCACCTCCAGCACTGCAAATTAGTTATTTGAACGCCGAAATTGTTCATTGAATTTTCACTGTCAGCATTAATTACATTTTGTCGTCCAGAAAATTTGAGGGTTGGAAACGGATTAGTGAAAGGATATCGTTTTGGGCTGTTGGTGTTCGCCAAGAGGGATCGTCCAAACGCCTAGCAAACCGAGTTTTATTTCAGGGCCTTCTATTTCGTTAAATATTGATTCGCATAGGTGAAATTAACACCTTGCCGTTCAGTTTATTGTAAGCGAAGATTGATGCCAATAGTCATTGCATAAGCACAAAACTCTCGGTAACGTTGTTCTCCGATTCCTGTACTAAATTTTTCACAACACTGTCGTAGACTCTTCGAGGACGTACGTACCCGTCATCCTGTTTGTAATTTGTATATAACAGTTTTCAGTTGTGTCTGCAACTCTCAATATAAAATTGCAGCCATATATGCTACTACGGCTTGACACTGGGAACGATCAAGGTAAAATATGATAATTGAAACGGAGCGAGTGGAGTTTCCATAATTAACTTTGCTAGCGGCAAAATCGCGAAAATTTCTTGGAGAACATAACACATCACCAGATCGATGGATCTTCACATTTTTAAATTGTGTGTTGGGGTGAACTATAGGATTATTAGGTTATATAGCCCATTTAAAAAATTGGTTTCAGTGTTCTAACACCATATTGACCGTGTTATTAACAGTCAAATTTAGTCACTTTTCCAGTACAGATGTATGTAGGTTAATGAAACGTAACTATACGTTTTCGGGGTTGTTAGATACGATGAAAGCAATTGCATTTGCGTAGTGTGCATAAAAATAAAGCAAGTATTACGAAAAAATTTAAATAATTTTTCTTAAAATTTGTGATTTGTAAATGTCAAAAGATTTTGTCCTTTTGGTCATTGGACGTAGACATAAAGAGTTGTTCGGTTTTGATATGTGGCTAAAATGACCATAGCATTGAGTTATTGCCAAAGTGCAGAATAGCTACGCTGCCTCCGTTTTCCCTCACTTTGTGAGCTACTAGTTTAGTCTTTGCGTAAAAGCGCGCATATCATGCAAGATGTAGGTTGTTACGGTTGTTCTTTGGTATGTTTCGATATCAAGGTTGTGTGTTCCTCGGCTTGCATTTGTATTTACGTTTGACGTACAGAAGTTGCTAAAATATCTACGGCTAAACTTTCGGGTCCGATGTCCGTAAAGCTATCAATTAATTATTACGCGAGAGTGACATTTTAAGTCGAATTGTTATACAAAGTCAAAATGTAAATGTAAATTTTAAGGAGTTATTGGAATTGCAATTTCGCTTAAGTATACATTGAATTTCAGCCAGACTTGCCACGCATTTGGTTTTCATGGTTGGACGAGTCAAACCCTTTTATTATATATTGCCTCATTTTGTTATGATTATAATTTACATTGCATATATAGTACACATTGGTATTAAGGGACATATGGTATTAAGGGACACTAGTAACTTTTAGTAGTTTTAACCCTATTTTGGGGAAATAAGGGACAAACTATTAATGCAAATATATTTCACTATAGAAAAAATATAAACATCTGAGAGTTGGTACAAACAGAGCCTAGTATATACGCTTTCCAATAGTGCAAACTTTAGTGTTGTAGGTTTGATATTTATTTAGCTAGAAAGGTTTTAAATTGTATGTCCCTTAAATACATACGGTGTCACTGAAGGTGTCCCTTAATTGCAATGTGTACTTGTATGTCCCTTAAATACGTACGGTGTCACTGAAGGTGTCCCTTAATTGCAATGTGTACTATATACATGACACACGTCATTTTATTTCGTATTTCTTGCACTGTTTTCGCTAGTTGTTCAAATATGAATAAATCTATTCGATGTTTCGTACAATTTTCGTTAGTGTTGCTTTATCATCAAAACTGACAATTTTTCAAACTGAAAAAAGCTAGCCGAATAGTTACGTTTTTGTCCACGAGTTGAGACCTCGGCTACTAAATTAGTTCCCTAGATTATTGCTATAGCATTCCCAAACAGCAATGGTCATCTTAAGCCCGAGCTCTTTTTCTGAGTCTTCCAGCCCGAAAAAGATACAGCAGGAACTTTGGTACCTTGCATCTCGCATTGCGAAGCAGTTCAGAAAATATTAAATTTAGCTATCGTTATGACAGAAAAATTTTTCGATAAATGTATATTGTATATTATCATTCAGTCCGCAGTGACATGCTAATTTGCGTGGTGTCAGAATCAGTAAATCGGCTCATGGGTTTAACGACTTACGTTTTGACATTCATGGAAGTAACTCTTTAACCAGTGTACGAAACCAGCTGATTTTGGCACAATTCTACTTTTAATATTGTTTGGGTTAAAATAAAGCACCGATGGTTGGGTGATTGAGCAGCTGGATTTGAAAACAAATGTACTCTAGCATTTATTTTTTACCGGAATTATGCGAAGTTTACGTTATAAAATGCCCGCCATGTGGAAGATTTTTCTGTATGTGATCACGACCATACCATGATGCATGGTAGGCGGAAGGATGTACTATGCAGCACAAGCAATGGTGTCGCGGAGACCATGAATATTACTCTATGGTGTCTTCGCATCCTAAGTTGGAATAGTTAATAAAAAAGCGGGAATATTAGCTATGTAAAGTTTCAAATTATATAAGATAATTCATTGTGTCTCATAAACATTTTTTAAAGCTTTGAATATAAAGTACATGGAGAAAGCTTGCACTGTATAAACTCCCTAAAACGAAAAAACAAGCCTGGTTCCCAAATGATTGACCACGCTAGCTACAAGTTTACGATGTCCGTGGCACCGTATATAAATGCTGATCATGTCGGAAACACCATATATAATTGCTTAATTTACAGGGGTAATGTACAGTACATTATATCGCTAGCGATGTTGCGCAGACTGTACGTAGACATATCTTCCACGTGGCGGACAAGTTGTAACGTAAACGCCGCGTTATGGCGTTAACCTTTATTGGATAGAGGCAAGGTCAGTTTTGCGCCCTGTAACTTCAGAGGTCAAACTTTATTTTTGTCGGAGTGAAGTGTTTTCAGGTATAAAGTAATGTAAAGCCAACAACAATAAAGTTATTTTATGGTGTACCATATTTTATTCTCTGGTATTGTGCTGTCAGTAGCAAACGAAACTTCTACTTTGTGCGTACTGAAATGGCTGATGGTATTTCGCTGAAGAGTAGGTCACTGTTCAGCATAAGCACGGGCAAACCTTTATCGGTGTAGTTGTTACTTTCAGAGTAAGTGAGATGTTCCCCATCCCAACGGGCCAAAGTAATCCTGAGGGGCGCAAATAAAATGCAGGCTATGCCGTTCTCGATGTACTAAGCCTTAGTCTTAGCCTAAGCTAAGATCCGTATACGACTCATACACTTAGCCTAAGTCGGGGGGCTGCTGCCCCCGAACCCCCCGGGCTAACCTGTTCTTTTTTCTAACGTTATAACGTACCGCCCCTCAGGGTTACTTGGGGGTCCCACGGAACTGATTAGCGTGGTAGTCTTGAGGTATGTAAGATGCATGTCTAAAGGCTTAACATGCGTGAGCTGAAGACTGCCACACTTTGCAACGTAATTTGTAGAACTGTGTGATACTTGTGCACAATCCCTTATGTGGTGGTTTTTTTTGGGGGGGTGCCCTCGCGAGATCCTTGGTAGTATCAGCTCTCCCTTCAAGTTCCTTAAGGGTTGAAGCTATCAGATCGGCAACAACCAGTTCGGTTAGACTAGGCGGAGCAATCATTGGATAATCTTGCTGATTCAATCTGATTTGTTGTCACGTCCAAGGTGACAGTCGATACACAAACGAACCTTGGCGTGCCACGACTGCATCTATGGGAGAAGTAAGCTAAAAAACAAGTATTTTATCATAAAACGTAGCGTACATCAATACCACCGAGTGTCATACTAAACTCAATCTTCTATACTGAACTCTTAACCCTTTCATAGCCAGTGTCCAGTATGCTGGACACAAGTATTAATTGCATATTTTAATTCATCCAATCAAATAACACCTTCAAAGTTAAGTTATTACATATCATTGGTTGTTCTAAATTAAATTTCGTTCGTTGGCTTTCTACAAACATATTAACTTGGCGTATATAACGAGAACTGCTGGAAGGCCAACTTCGACATGTTACCGATAAAGTTACCCCATAACCTCGATGCATTTGAGGTAAGTAAAGTTTACTACATATGGAAGGGATATTAAGGTTATCAGTAATCAACTCTGTTTCTTGTGTTGAATTTTTAATGATTCAGACGTTTTTGTATATCTGTCCTCCTAGGTGGACAGCGGCTATCTATAGTAGCAATTGCTGGGATTTATAGAATTTTAAGAAACTTGCGACTATTATACAATTTCTGATGATTAATTGTGGTCAAATTGTTTTATTAGCTAAATAATGGGTCAACCTATTTGTTACAGGAATAACCCACCCCCCCCCGTGGTCGGCCAAATGTTAGGGCTGTCAGTAGCCTTCGCCAGACCGAAGTATTTGGGGGCGTAAAGCTATGGTTGGGGCTACGCCTTGCGACATACTAATTCAAGGCTGATGGCTGTAAAAAAAGACTATCTTTATGTGCAAAAAATGCCGGCTTTACATATGTCCAGGTTGCATGGAGGATTTCCACTCTTAATTGAAATTAGAGCATTTTTTTTGTTTACAATACCGTATGTGCTTTATTTTGTTCAACTTTCTTTACATATAGAATCTACACCACTTTTGCTGTTTATTGTAATTTCCTGTGTAGTACTAAACATGTTTTCGATGAATATCTGGTCCTCAGTCTTTCAAAAAATAGGAACTAGGTTTTAAGAATTACGTTGCAGTATATGTACATATCTGTGTAGAAACCTCAGTGTGCATATATGCCTAGTATAGCTTTATCTAGAGCCTAAATGTCAAGCACAAAACGAATGACTTATAATGGCTTATGAGAGCAGCAATTTACCGGTACTACTATATGCCAGAGATCTATAATTTAGCGAATATGATGAAGTATAAAGCCATCTATAATTTGGCCATTTAATTACGTTGTGGCACCGAAGAAAGATACATGTTCTGCTGTTTTTGTGTACTAATGCTAAGTATTACCTAGCTTCAAAACTTTTATAAGTATGTGAATAACACTACGCCTTGTCGGTAGAGGGGGAGAAGCCATGATCCATCAGACAATATTATTCGTTCTACACTAGGACAACCATATGCATTGGAGTTTAGCTTATTATATATTAGTATAAGCCGTGGATGCAAAAGTAAGGCGTTTTTATCGATATCTGGAAGAAAATATTAATTTTTCAGACGTTGATGACAATACAATTTGCCAGCTGTAAACCTACCTTTCACAACCAGTGTCCAGTGGACACTGTCGTATTTTACTACTACATGTATTTTTTCCATTTATATGATGTTTATTGTTGTCACTAATCTCAATATTATTTGTTTTCTGCAATAAACATTTTTCTTTGTTGTGGCTGACATTGTGCTAGCGAAAGGGTTAAACTAAACCATAGTTATTCAGGCGCGAGTGAGCGCTTATAAAATGGTATCGTTAACAATTGTTTTTAACATTCCTAAACGCTTGGAAAGCTCCATTCTAAACATGCGTTATCGTCTACTAATTTCCTCCTAAAACGTCCAATAGGATGTATCTCTATAGGTATGTAGATAAATAGGTTATAGATAAAAATAAATAACCATTGCATATATTATAAGGCTAAAATTTGCGGCGGCCTTTCGTACTGGAGTTCAGAGTTCTAACAACTAATTCTACAGGGGCAAGTTTCATACTCGCCATTTGCGCTATGCGCTATTATGTTATAGTGGCTCTATGCGATATTATTTGGGTCTATGCGCTTGTATATTATATAGTATGAATTTTTTATACATATATGTAAGTATTTTTGTGTGGGTGAGTGAAAGGGAATGACCCAGTGGAAATCTGCTACATTTTCCGTAGTGATGAGAAGCCGCGGCAGCACTCTTGGTATGCAAGTGTCGAGTTCGTCGTCTGCTCATATCCGGTTTGACGGTTTCTTGTTCCGTTACATTCTGAGTTTAAACTGCATTGATAACACGATTACCAGTACACCATAAATTCCAAGGTTGGTATTTTACTATATGTTTATTATACTTCTCAAGTAATATCGGAAACTAATTTGAAAAAGTTATAGCACACATATTTGCCAGGCGTCTTATATTCGCTCTGTCTTAGGCGGCAGTAACACTATTTAATAGACCAAATCGCGTTTTACAACAAGCCTTCTCCGTACTCCATAGCGTACCTTAACGCAATGCAGTTGGCTCTACCAGATACATAGCACATTTAAAATCAATTTTCTGGGAAGGAGGAGCGGATAAAATTTTCAATTTTTGACCATTATAACTGAAAAGCGTGGAAATTACATGGCACAAGCTCATGAAAAATTATTGGGCCCTACCAATACACAATACTCGAAGCGACGTTGTCCGATAAACCACACCGCGTATTAATTCATTTATTCGTCAAGTGAGGCATGTGTCACAACATACATTGCACATCGGTGCAGTTATCACACATGTCGTGCGGTATGCGCATGCGTTCTTAGTCAGTAGTTTTGTGGGGTTCCTTAAGGAACCGATCAACAAACCTCAGATATTGTAGACTCTAGCGTACAAGTTTCGTAACAAAACGAACCAGGTTCGGTCCGCCGTCGCGCAAATGTTTCTCCAAGACTGCACGAAATACAAGTTTAAGAAAGAAAGAGTTAAATCAGAACGACACGCATTATTAAATACAGATAATACACACATTTTAGTGGGATTTACTACCCACGAACATCCTGACCGGCCTCTCAACACAAAATTACAGAATATTTAAACAAAAACAATAATAAAATTTTGGAAAGTAAATTCTGAGTAAGATATGAGCATGGACAACCTGGATGAGATCTCTCGCGCAGGCAGAAGCCTGATATCTATCCAAAGGAGAGAGAAGAGCAGGGTCAGGGGAGGAAAAAAGTAAAGAGCTTTGGATAGAGAAAATTGAGAGGGAAATATTGCGAATTTTTAAGGAAATACGGAAATAATGGAAAGTGGTAGTAAGACAGAGTGAGGGAAGGCACGAATGTAGTGGTGAGTTTTAGAAATGATGGGTAAACGCAAGAATAGATAGTGATGGAAAAAGAGAAGATGTTATTTCAAGGAAGAAATATATGGAAGTTTTTGAAATATTAAACGGTGAATTAGGATCTAAGGGGAAATGGGGTGGAAGGTGAAATAGAATAGGGAATGGGTTATAAAAATAATTTTGGCAACGAAGTCTGACGGAGAAGAGATTTTAGAAGGAATTGAATGGAAAAATTCTGGTAGTGTGTATATATTGAAACTAAATGTTACGGGCAGCGGAAAATTTGGGAAAGGACGCTAATGTGGAAAGAGCATGAAGATAAGGGATGCTGAGTAAGAAAACTCTGAGATGACGACATGAGGACATGAAAATTCTGGAGAGAATTCAAAAGGGCTAATTTAATTCAAGACAACGAAATCAAACGAAATTTGTTGTTATCGAACAATTGTAGGTGCTAAATGGTTAAACCAACCATGTATATATAATATGTACAAAGAAAGTTGAACAAAAT